>JMFS01093285.1:0-11746 GCA_000699545.1 Podiceps cristatus | reverse complement strand
ATATATATAAATACACACGCCCAATCTAAAACAGGTAACTTGACTGCCTTATTATTAATGAATATTCCCTTTGCCTTGCCAAAGGGCAGTTTATCCCAGCCTCCCTGAAGTACCTCATGGGTATGTCTCTGTTAGGTCTCTAGACAACTAGCATGGACAAGGCAGCTATCTTTTAGCTTGTTAATGTTCTGCAGACTAATCCCATACCTTACTTTCACCAATGGAGTGGATTTTAAAAAAAAAAAAGAAAAAAAAATGCAAAGCCCCAAACCCCCAAAACCCCATGCATCTGCAGCACAGAAACTATTTGAACCAACAAAAACCACCAACCAATAACGACAACAAAAGAACACCACCAAAAAAAAAAAAAAAAAAAAAAAAAAAAGAAGCCATTGAACTTTTTTTTCCTCAGCAGCTTCTTGCTCTGCTCTCTGGCTTAGCTGACCACACCTAGAGATTTAGTTAAGTATATTCAACACAGCCAGTACCATTCATACAGAGCCTGGGAACAGGTCATCTCTGCAAAAATAAGCAAGCAGTTTGGAACTGCCATATAATCATTTTATTCTCAAGTGTATGCTATGCTTTATGACGTCTTGAAAGGACAAGTTAGCATGCTAATGCTTCAGGGCTATAGCAAACAGACGTGCAGTTCTAAGATGACCAACTAACACTAATTGTACTTATACTGGGGGCAGAAGCTTTCCAACCAGCATCAGTATCAATTTTGACAGAAGATGAGCTATAAATACGACCAAAGTTGCTTGTGAAGAAGCTAATCTTTATGACAACAGACTTTTATTTTTCTTTCAACTTAACTGAGACATCTTCATTCCCTGATAAGAGGATGGTGAATCTTTACAAATACATTCATTTCAGAAGACTTAATTATATGCTGAGTAAATGGATAAAGCAGCAAATGAATTATACTGTTGGATAAATGAATTATATTGAGTAAATGGCTTATAATGAATAAATTTTTTAAGTGGTTAAACGAATTACAGTGAGTAACTACAGAGAGTGATTAAATTAATTGTTTCCATTTCTACCAGTATCAGTATTTTGCTTTCCATCACATACTGAACTCAAGGTCTGATTTTGAAAAATGTTTCTAATACCTCTTGCATTTAATTTATATTACATGTCATTATGTTCGTGGAAAACAATCATATTGTTCTTTCAATTGGTTCAGTGATACCCCCAAGGGAACAGAAAATCTGTGGGACTTTAAAAGATACCAGGTTCAGATAACAGCAAGACAGTATTTTGTAGCAGGTTTAAATTAAGAACACATAATGATACATTTTAACACCAAAGTTCATTCCAAGATTTAATTGTCCTGGGTATTTGGAGTTCTCAAAGATATTTTTGGTATTTGCCGCACCAGTTGGATGACCCACAGCTAATAATTTACATTAATTTGCAATATGAAATGTTTAATACCGGTCTCAAACACTGTTACTTCCCCTAACAAACTGAATGCCAAGTATCTAGAAAAAAAAGTCACAAAAATATACCATGACAGACATCACAAATGCCATATTCATCTGTTTTGATACCTATTATCAAAAATGCCTAGAAAAAGCAGCAGTCACTGTGTTACATAGTTCTAGTGTACTGTACCCAAGGAAAACATTCATTCATTAATATTACTTAAGCAGTGGCTAGAGAGGAATGACTTTGCTTCTGCATTTCTGCCCTTTATTAGAATCTTTGTTGTAGCACAAGTTAAATTTTGAAGGGTCTAATGTAAACATCTAAGGCACATTCAGAGTAGAGTTTGTAACTGCAAACAAACACTGCATTAATACAATTTAAAATATAAATCTCAATCCCACTCAAATTCTGACCAGCTTTAATTCCTACTAGACATCCTTTTACTTAAAAAAATTAATTACTCCAGTTCTAATGCTTACCAGGACCTCACCTACCGTATGGGGCCAACCTAAAAGTACATGACAAGAATGAATACATAACTTACATTAGTGTTGTTTGTTCCAACTCTCATATTCTTTTAGTTTTTCTGTCTCTAACAAGGTATGAAATATCCAGGTTAAGATTTCATTTTGGCTGTATGTTACACATAGCTAAGAATGCTAGACTGCAGAAGTTTATGAAAGTAAGTGAAGGAAGATTATCCCGAACTACACAGTCTGAGGCAGACACTGGGCAGACAAAAAAGCACTGATGTGACTGTCATTTAAGTCCAATAGGTATGCTGAAAATGCAAGGTGGCAGACAGTGCATCTTTTCTGTATGAATGCTGTTTCTAGACTATACTAATTTTCCAGTTTGCATTGATGTTCTTTTACAAAGTCACCTTAAAAAGGCAGATCAAGAAGCTAGTCCACAGAAAAGATGGTTTTGTTTTGTTTTGTTTTTATTTGGGATTATGCTTTTCTGCATGTCTTACTTAAGCTAAGTACATTCTCAGACAGGAATAAACTAAAAAAACTAAAAATTTTATGTCTGTAAATTGTGAGGTCACAGGACAACAAGATTTCAGGCTCCAAAAACTTTAGCAAAAGGTGTTCTAATTCTCTAAACCTCTGAAGCTCAGTACCAACTTCTCTCAGAAAATAAGGATTAAAAACATTCACAGGTATAAAAAGTACAAATCTGCCTAGTTACCAAATAGCTAATTTTAAAGCAGTTCAGCTACTGCTACTGTCAATACATGCATGTACTCTTTTACCGTATTTTTTCCTGGAACTGAGGAAGAGGGCACATTACATGGCACTAAGAACACTTCCTACACCTCTACCTTCCATCCTTCAGCCACTGCTCACACACCAGCGCTACTATACCTCCTGTTGTGTGGATACAGCAGAAGTATAGGTGGTTCAAAAACAGTCTAAAGAATGTTTAAAAGGCATAGCCTAAATTCCCTGTAAAAGATTAGCTTTATTTACTTCCAGGAAGGACCAATACATATCAGCTTAGTAAAATCATACAAAATCACAAACTGTGGTTAATAAAGATCAGACAATTTATATTCACCTTTTCTCATAATAAAAGGACATGATGATAGTTAAACTAAAATCAATAAACTTTTTAACCATGCATGCACATTACTTGCATTTGGATATTATTGTATGTACATTTATAAATCATGATTTGAAGTGTAATGCAGAACAGCCCTGCTAGATTCCAGTTTTTTGGGTTCAACAGTTTACTATTTTGCACAGAATGGTTTTGGTCCCCAGAGTAATTTCTCCACAGAAGTAAATTAACTGTGTATCTGTAAGTCTAAGGTGTAAGCAGTTTCTGGATGAACTTTATTCATCTAACATCTATACACTTACACAACTTGTCAGAAAAGTCCAAGGAGTTGAGGCCCTGCACCCCAGCATACGCGTAAGCACAGTTATTGTACTAATGAAATAAATCAGAGCAGAGATATCTAGTTTCAGATGGCTGATTACCTAGCACAAACTCACAAACCTCTCTCAAAACCACAGAACTACACTGATTCTCAAAGGGCAAGCCTGTGGATCCTTTCTCAAGACAGAATATACTACCGCCTTCATTCCCTTCAGAACAAATACACTATCTATCCATATATAAATAGTACTTACATATCTATAAGGCTTTTTGGCTTCACAATAGAAGTTGAGAGCTTCGGTGAATAATGCAGTACATTCAGCCTCAAAGCATTATAATGCAAAAGCAGTTAGTGTGCACAATTTTGTTGCAAATTCCAAAGCTTCTGTAAGGAAAACTTGAACATATTTTAAATATTATATTTCAAAGAAACCAAACTGTAGAACTAATGGCTTAAGTAAGGAAAATACCATAATCAACTCCATGCAAAACCAGCCTTACAAAACGCAATTTCTGCCTAGGGAAAAGCAGAAGCAAGGACTGACTACTGTAACTCTCGTACCTGTACAAAGCACACCTCCAACCTGAACGTGTGCCATTCAAACACAAGGTGAAAATTTCCAACATTACCTAGTACTATATGCATGCCTGAGTTGAGAACCTCACAACCGGAGGCAGATATAAATGTATCTTTAATTACCAAAGTAGCCAGGAGCTTCATTTTGCATACTTTTCCTGGAGGCACTGCCACACTAACCACAGAAAAGTGCTGGCAGAGTAGCACTCTGAAGGAGGCAGAGAAGCCTCTAGAGGAACCTGACTCTCTCCAAATTACCAACACTACTTTTTGGAGCAATCTATATATTGAGATTTCCATGAGGTTTTTTACAATGCAACAAGAATACCAGATGAATGACTGTAACTCCCACTGAGAACAAGTAGGCATTCCCTAGCAACACTGGCATCCAGTCAAATCTCCCCTCTTTTGTGGTGGAGATTAAGTCAGTGACTGCACTTCACAAACCGACTTTCTTGTTCAGTTGTGTAAGTTATCAAAAACCATGCAGTTACTCTACAAAACAGAGAACATGAAAGAATTTTCCATCTCCCTCTTCACAACTATTTCCCCCAAACTTGTATCCCTTCCAGGCATTACATACATTAAAATACTGTCTAACTTTGAAACCTGTGATCTCCATTTGGGGTTGCTGACATTTACACCATTACTGCCACCAAAAACAAGGTACAAACTCCTTTTATTCTGGACAATGAGGAGGTATTCATCTACCATGTGCCAATCCTCATTTACAAAGCAGCTGGCAGTGAAAAGAATGGCTAAAAGTGATTAATAGCTACCTGTCAGCAATGTGCTCTGCCTACACCGGCTGTAATTCCGAGTTCCTAAATATACCATGCAAACCCACATTTGAACCACTTAGCTATTATGCTATCACTGCATCAACCACACAGATGGCAAAAAGGATTTCTAAGTTGACTGCCAACAGACTGCTGAAAGTGCATCAACAGTGGTGGAAAAATCCTAATAACTCTACATAGATTGGCATGAGAAATGCACCAGACTGACAACTTTGCAGACTTAGTCCACAAAACAGCGAGGGCAACAGCTGTGCCATCTTCTCCATCCTGCCCCATCACTGTATTTCACTGCTGACCTGGAGAGACCACCACTAAAAGCAAAGCAACATTTCAGTTATTTTGGCATCTCTGATGAGGCTGCTAGCAAGGGTGCCAATTAGTGCCAGGTTTCATCATATTTGTAAAGTGGAAATGTGTTTACTCAGAACTGGGCTGAGACTACCAAATTAATTTTACATAGAGTGCTTAGCCACCGGGTGGTAACAACTTGCAGCTACTAATGATTTGGCTGGATTTGAATCCTAGAGGTAAAAAGCAAAAGGCTGTCTGTCCCACTGCTGGTCCCTTGACATACTCTGACCTCTACTGAAATTTTATAATGAGGAAGGAAAGCTCTACAGCTTTTAGGCACACCAGGACATGAGGAAGACATCTCCTCTTACGTTACTTATCTTTTCAAACCAACTTAGGACTGTGTACAATACCACGTTTAAAAAATACTGTAAACACTTCACCATCTAAGAACTGAAGTAAAATCATTTGTTTGTGTAGACCACAAAGACAGTCTTCTGCAGTCACTAATGATTTTTAATGCTGTAAGACACAGCATGCATGATACACTTTGCACTGTTTCAGTATTAGAAAAATCTGCTGGACTAATGTTTCTTACCCAAGGCCATGAGAGGTCCATTAGGTTTTATTACACAATACAAATATTTCCAAATGGCTTGTATCACAAATGTGCAAAGAGCACAGAGGCATACTTAAAAGAATATTTATTCATCTTACAGTTGAGAGTTCTGCCCAAATTTTGTTTAAGGGAACAACTACCACTGCAACCATCCTTTTATCTGTAGTACAAGTATCGGTAATTTGAAAAAATAAAGCATGATCTGTGGATTAAAATCAAGCCAAATTCCTTATTAACCTCTGCAGCGGAGAGACTCTCCTTTACCACAAAAAAACAATCCAACTTCTTGTAAATAGCTCCAACAACGTTGCATTTTGTAACCCTCTGAAATATCAGGCCACCAGAAATATGTATTAGGCACTACAAAATTGCATGATACCGTATTTAACAAAACATTTTCTGGTCAGGTTGTTCTTCACAGTCAGCCTTTTTGTGTGCTATACCAGTATTTTTTTCTGAAAAGGATGTTCAAATTGCTTTAAACACAACTGGGAGACAGGGTAAAGTACTTCAACTCACATTAGAAGAGGGATTAGTATAGCAATTTGTTCAGCTGAAGTGTAATGAACTACATTTTGGCATCTGAAACTTGTAGATCTACTCTTCCTTAAAATACACATTGTGAAGCTTCACAGGCAGATACCATCCTCCAATTTTCATAAGGTTTAAAAAAAAAAAAAAAAAAAAAAAAATTCCCTGTGTTTCATTTCACCTAACTACGCAGAAATGGGGCAAACATGCTTAGACCTCAGCTCCACTGCCTGGGCTAGGGCCAGGCCAGATAAAGAGAGTAGTCTTTCCATGTTTCTTCCTTGTAGTAGAATATTTAGCACTTAATTTTAGAAGATAGAGCACATTGTGTATATCTTTTATTTTTTCAGAATCAGTTTGAATTTGTAGAGAAACTCAGTTTCTACTCTCTCCCCTCAGCCTTCTAAGTAGGTCCATACAGGAGGGTTTTCTGGAGTGTAAAATTGTCAAGAGACCAAGTTATACTGTTCTCTCTTCCCAGGTAGGACACTCGTAACAGCTTTAACTTCAAGCAGATCCTCTGGTGTCAAGCAAATCTTGGACCCACTCTGCAGCTCATCCATCAGCTGTCAATGACCCTCTGTCACAGCACCCGGAGTCTAACTCGGAGACCTCTACATCTTTACCAGCCTGAGTTAAAGTCGTTTGCACTGCTGGGCTGGTGCAGGCAGAAGGGATACAAAACATACTAGATATGGGCAACTACTTCAACCACCACCTCAAGAATCAACTGTCTTAAGAGTGGCTTGTTTCTTTTCCTTTCTTACAACACTGGTTGATTTTTTTTTTTTTTTTTTTTTCCATAAAGCACAAACTTTATACACAGATAATACCAAAAGGGAGATGAATTCATATGGTCCACTGAGACTGGCTTATTTTCATTTAGTGCTATTTTCTGTAGAGCAGGAGAATGCTTGTTTTCCCTTTTGATTTCTTTCCTCACCCCCCACCCCACCAAAGTGTTTACATACATGTTTCAATCACAGAGGGAACCAAGAGAAGGAGACTTATGTGTACTTCTGTGTGCAGGAACACCTCTCAGTCTTGCTGCCCTCTTATTCCTTACCACATCTGATAAAAACTTACCTAAGGGCAAATCATACCTACTGAATTACGCCTAATTACTGGTATTTGGTACACAAGGCAATTCAAAACAATTATAGTTCCTAAAGCTGCTGCTGCTTAGATCATATGTAGGATAAAGATTTCTGTCCTACCGTCACAGCCTCTTTTCTTTGATACCAGGATCAGAACTCTGACCTTCTCTGTACTGCTATATTTGTAAGTGCTATAATCCTTTTTACCTTTTCTTTTTTTTTTTTTTTCAGTGCTGTAACCAGATGTGAACACAGTCCTCCAAATAGGCTACGGCTGGCACAGTCTGTAATCTCAGCATGCCTCCCTTCGATTTGTACTCATCAGTTTCTGCTTTCATTTCACATCTGGGCATTGTGCTCTCTATGTATTACATTTGTTTGTTTTGAAAATACTTTTGAAATGTTCTCAACAGTAATTCCATCTAAAACAAAATAAAATTTGAAAGCTGTATTGGAATTATGTTGCTATACTTTCTACAGTACTGATTTTAAAAAGGAGCTTTTCCGTTAACTGTGCCCTTAAGTGTAAAATTTCAAGAAGCATGCAAGAGTCAAGTCATCCAGATTCCAAAAATTACCTTAGTCTCTGCAAAGCGCATAAAACAGGAAACATACTTCCTGACTAAATACTATATATCTCTTCTGTTTTGCAGTATCATTAAGAAAGTTGTAAGGTAAAATGATCTTTACATCCCCTTGTAAAAAGATAAGTATGTTCTAGATGCACTATAGCCAGTTTGGAACAGCCAAGTTTGGCACAGCCAGTTTGGAACAAAACCCCCATCTCCAGAAGAGATCTGGCTGTTACTGTCAGGAGAGGCTGACATCGTTTGTACATCACAACAGCTCACCTGGCTCCCTGGGTCTGCAGGGAGGCTCTGCCTCACGCCAATGGACCATCGCTGCCACATTTGTGCCACAGAATAAAATGCCTAAACTGTTCCACAGAATAAAATGCCTAAACAATAACACTGTTGAATCCAGTTAAGCGAGTAGTCTTTACATGGCTGGTTTTCATCCTTCTACAGAAACAAAAATGAGGGGGTTCAGGTATGTTCCCACGCTACAACTATTTTTTCTGGTTTAATCAAAGATGCTTTTATTATTTTTTTCATTCACAAAACATTTCAGATCAAGCAACTTACTAAAAAGTAGATTTTTGCCTGTCCTCTCATCTTTGCCACAATTTTACCCGTCTCCAATATCTATCCTGTTCTACACTCAGTCCCCCTTCTGATCTTTTTTCAGCACTGAAGCACTGTTCCTGTATCACTGCTAACCTTCCTTCTTACTTAATTTATGCTTATGATACTTTCCCGGTAATCCTCCTACATACAGCAAAGTCTACATCTTTTCTTCTAATAAAACACCTCTGAGTATTCGCTCCTGCTAGAAAGTCCACATGCCTTCCTCTTGGTGGTGGTTCTGTATGTTCATACAAGTAATTGCACACTGGTGCAAGACAGAACATCTGGATGTATTATTCTGTTCTACTTCTTATTAATCATTACCAAAACAAGTATTTAAGTTATGCAGTAACATTAGAAAAGTTACAGCACTGAATAACCAAAACAAAGTCATTCTCTCCCTGTGAGGAAATTGCAGACAGTATTGCACCAATAATCTGAAGTCCGGCCTGTGTCCTCCTCCTTCAAAGGCTAGCACTTCCCTTAAAAAGCTGCATTATGGATACCAAAATACACAAGACCTACTTTTTATTAAAAACTTGCTAATAAAACAAGCTTACTGACCATACATCTTCAGTAGAGCTTAAACATACTACTTTCACTTTTTAATATGCTTTACAAGTTTTTAATCTCCAACCAAGAGAGGAAGAGATTTTTTTCAAATGACAGTAGCAATTTTTACACCCTTTACTACAGAAGCTGGAGCCCAATGAAAAAACATAGTATGTGATTAAATCACAAGAAGTCACAGCACTGTTACTACAACAATCTGAGCCTAAAAAGCCTGATTTACTCCTAACAGGAGCTCTCCTCTTCCTGTTACTGGAAGCCTGTAACAAAAAAGATAACTCCTAAATCAAGCCTAGCAAGAGTATCTAAAAATGTACTTAGGCTTCTTAGTTTCTGCCACAGACTGGAACTACTTCTCAGGTAAAATCATTTGCCTTCCTTAACTCTGACTTACTTTATGTCATTAAAGTCATAGGTTTCACAGCAGAGCTAACAGGAA
Organism: Podiceps cristatus; assembly: GCA_000699545.1. Taxonomy (NCBI): domain Eukaryota; kingdom Metazoa; phylum Chordata; class Aves; order Podicipediformes; family Podicipedidae; genus Podiceps; species Podiceps cristatus. The sequence goes on along the minus strand of JMFS01093285.1, from coordinate 2,311 downwards.
GGCAGGCTGAATAAAATCCTTGTGTCCTTTTCTTGAGAAGTAGACAAAGTGTACGGGTTATGTACTAGGAGGCTGGTGTACTTAAAAGACACTGACTTCCTTTTAGGTTACACTTCTGTCTCTTATCTTCAGGGATGAGGGGGATTTATGCAGGTCAGGAAGTGTAAAATGTATGTATGGCTTTTCATATTTTTTACCTAGATACAGTAAATAATGCAGTCCCTCAGACTGCCAGAGGTTTTGATACAAAACATGTGAAGCTATTTTCTCAACCTCTCAATGCTTTAGCAGTGCAGTGTTCCAAACACACACTTGTACAAATAGCCCTCTCTCATTGTCCTTGAAGTCCTTTAAAGCTACGTTGAAGTCCGAGCTACATTGATGTGCAAGTATTAACTTGTATAATTAACACTTGCAGGCAACTCCTGAATTAGCACCTTACTAATGAGCTTTGCTAGAGCACAGCACCTGAATGTCATGATTCTGCTGTTACCTTTGCGTGACAGCAGTGTAAAATACAGAATGAGAAACATACTCTATATACCATTATGTCATCACATAATTTCCAAGAAATCCTTTCAGCTTTGACACAAAATCCACATCTAAAGCTTATGACATAGCAAAAGTGGTTCCTCCAACAACATGGTCCTCCTTCTTAATGCCTTCCAGTCATTTCATGTAACTGGAGTTGCCTGACAAAGTCTAAACCTTTAAAACAATATTAAGACTCTCTTACATCCCCAGGGTATGTAGTACACACATCAGTATGCTTCTACTGGTAAGTAGCTGCAAGATACAGTATTATTCCAAAATTCTAGTGGCTCCATTGTTTATAAACTATTAAACAGGAGTCAAAGTTTCCATGGAAATCCACTGGTCCAAAATAGTTATCTCTTCCCCATCTCAAGAACCTCCTGATAATTGGGGTGGGGTTTGGTTTGGCTGGTTGGTTTTTGTGGCTTTTTGAGGGAAGAAGAATCCCTCATTTTGTGCTGGGAGGGATCTATACTTACTGGATAGGAAATACTAAACATTCCAATAGTATTTTTTGTTACAAACTGTCTTATTCTTTTCAATGTCAGTGCTTAGAGAAAAAAACATGCTATACAACATTAGCAAGACAGCAGTTGTTTGACTAATTGGACAGAACATACATTTTTGTTCATCCTGAAAATCAGAAACTGCATCTGGACTATTGAGAGTACATATCACTGCTTAAAATGAATAATGGGCTCTCCCCTCAGGATAAAATACTGGCGAGGTGAACTGGAGAATAATGCTTAGATCTCAGAGTAGTACTGAGGATTAATACATCTTTGGTGTATAAATTTGGTGCAGGGGATGAAGTACACAACCAACTGAGCACACCAGGCTGCCTCTAACTCCTGCTTAATCATGACTCTATACCATATTCTGAAGTAGAGCATGCCCTGTGCTACGGAGTTTCAAAACAAATGCATATATACTCTCAACAGCTCCACAGCACTAATTCCTCCCTGGCTCAAGAAAGATGGAAACCAAACACTGCATTAGATCAGAGTCTACAAGTGCCAATACTATAAGGAAAGAGCAGGAGATTAGGGCTAACAGGGACTGATTTTTTTTTTTGTTGTTGTTGTTTTGTTTTGTTTTTAAAACTGCCAGCTAACAATTTGCTACAGTGATAATTTTGTGATTCACAAAGTACATACAAAATTCATGACAGGTAAACTGAAGGGCTCTTTTGTGCCTATGGGTTCAGACTCAGTAGGCATATAGTACAAAACACAGGTTGCTTGTGGAATTTGAATAAATTTCCAATAGTAGGTTGGCCTTAGACATTTCTGAACTGGCTAGAAATACAAAAACATGTTCTAATATTTACTTAGGACGTTCTAAATATAGTGTGTCTGCAATAAAAATTGAGCCACAAATCCTATACATTCTATGATACATATACAAGAATATAAAATACAGAAAATCCTCTCGTACAAGATTTCCACTGTTCTAGCTCAATGCTACGTATGACTTCTCTTCCACATTCTTCCTGGCTGCCTCCTGCTGGCTAGAACTTGCACCCTTTGAATTTAAACCTACCTTTACTGTAATATCAGGAAATGTATGATACCCTTTAACAACTGAAGAGGCTGGCAAGCTTTCCTCACCTAGAAAACTAACCAACAGTCAACACTCCACAAAATAGTAAAAAGGATTAACCTTCTCCTGAAACAAAGTACAGACTGTCATAGCATTTGTAAATCAAGCCACACAGAAGCTTTTAAAATGTTAATCTAGATAAGTGTAGCAAAGTACATTTATTGGGTCAGAATTA
>KL278227.1:6375-19351 GCA_000699545.1 Podiceps cristatus | reverse complement strand
TGTGGGTGTTTCTAGTTAGTCACATTGACACCTCTGTAGCTTGAAATAGACTTGGTGGTGGTGTTTGTTTTGGGGTGAGGAGGGAGAGAAATGTGAAACCAATTTGACTTTTGCAAGCCTGGTTTTATTAGTGAGTAACTTTCTCTGACATTTGCATGTTTTAGATACATCAAGGAGAAGGTATGTTTCAAACAGGAAAGGGTTTTAGAAGCAGAAATGGATGATGTTAGTAATTAGCTGTGATCATGTCCTCTAGAATAACAAACTGCAGCTTTCAGAGTTGAGATCTGTTGAGCTTTCTAAAATTTTGGCTTTGCTGTGTCTTGGAATTTTTCCCACTCTTAAAGCTTTATTTGAAAATCCATTTTTTTTTTTTCTCTTGTTTCTGTTTTTCACCATTTTCATTGCTTGTGTTATTTGAAACTACTGGTTTAAAAAAATATTCAAGAAATATATAATTAGAGACTATCCTAATGAATTGTTCAGTGCAGTATATTCCCAGACACAAACTGTATTAGAATGGCTGAATAACAGTAATTATGGCTGAGTGTTATATGGATATTGTAATTGTCTCCAAACCCAAGGATACACAGAATTATGGGTAAACCTGGGAAACCCAGTCACGTTGAAGTATGAAAATGTGATTAGAATACCCAAACTGCTGTGCTTCTGTTTTGCATTAAGAGCATATAGTAGCTGTTTGATTGTGATTTAAAACATTTTTGTGTTGTGGTCCAGAGTAGTGTAAGCACGTCTCCGTGCCCCGCGCAGCCTGCCGCCTTGCTCCTCACTGACTGTCTGTGTAGCTAAAGGCAGGCAGTGGGGCGGAGGCTCCGGCTTGCCCACGCTGCCTAGCTGTTGGCATCCCTGGGTCAGCTTCAGCCCTCAACCAGCTTTGGATGAGATTGCGCCCGTGTGCAGTCAGACATGGTGTGTGCCAGAGGCTGTTCCCAAAAGGCAGCACGGACAAAGCCACTCTGCCGTTGGCTTCCTTTGCTTTCATAGTCCTCCTGCACTGTTCAGAAGGGCTGTGGACCTTTGTATAAACCCCCGGTGCCCTCATGCCTGGCCTTAGGATGCAAAGTGTGTGTCCTCAGTTTCGTGCTGCAGACAGGTGGTTGCTGGGCCAGCACAGCCTTTGCGTTTCAGGAACTTTTTGCTGTGAACTAGAAGCACAGTATGCTAAATAATATTTGTTTGAAGTTGAAAGACTGCTGCCTGAGGGCCGGAGGAGACCCAGACCCAAGCACTCCGCGCTGTGGACATGGGTGGTCTGTTCTACTTGGCCTTGCCCAAAGAACAGACCCTGGCTGTGGTGTTGCTGTAGCTGTTATGTACGGATAATAATATGTTGGGGGTGAGGGGGCACAGGGTGTGGGGAACGAACAAATCAACCCCCAAAGAAAACCCAAAATAAACAAAAGAAGATGGTTAGTATGCATCTACTGTGGGAATTAGGAAAACCATGGATTTTTGTGCTTTTCTTGTTTGCTTTTGGAGAATTTTTCATACTTGTAAGTGACTTGGGTGGCTGCTGAACGTTGAAGAGCCTGTCTTCTGCTGTGAAGACTGTGTTCTGCTGTGCACTTAGGTTTTCTCTGTTGTCCGCCAGCTCCTGTGCTTCTGGTCAGTGTGTTTGTTAGAGTAGTCAGAGCATCTCCTCCCTGGCTGTGCCAGTATCTGTACTGTCATGGAGGGAGCGGAGAAGCCTGAGATGCCTTCTCGGCTTGCTCATGTTCTGGAAAGGAAGAAAAATTCTGTCTCTTCTACAGCTTTATCAGGTGGCTGTCACTGCTTTGTTGAGATGATCTTAGATTTTTGGATGCCTGTGAGGCATAAGAGTTGAATTCTGTTGGCTTTCTTGGGGATGTTGTTTTAACAGTAGCCCTATTGCTGTGGGTGAAGTTATCATAGTCCAATATACTTGTGTGGAGGTACACATCACACCATGGAGATTTGATGGTACATAAATACATTTTTTTTACTTACATAGACTCATCTTTGCGTTTCCTGTGTTCCTAACTAATTGCATTTCTGTTTTTCTTCTGCTGTCAGCCACTGTGGAGATTTGTAGATAATGTGCAAGATGAAAGACTGCTGGTCTACAGATCTGAAGATATTAAAGATTTCTCACGATTGCAGTCCCCCAAAGTGTGTGGTTATTTAAAGCTGAACGAAGACGAACTGTTGCCAAAAGGACTGGAAGACAGGAAGCAAAACGAAGGTGAGTGCCTGTACCTTAGGAGAGCAACACCTTTGAAACAAATGTTTGAATTCTGGCTGTGTAGGCAAGTAAGATCAGAACCTGGGCAATAGTCTGCGTTGCTGCTTCTGGTTTAACTATTAATTCTTTAAATTCATTGGTGGATTGGGGGCAAAGCAGCACTCCCTTATGCCCACTCCCTATCCAAAAAGCCCCAACAACTGATGGAAGGAAGAAACTGTCAGTCAGGGCATGTTTCTTCCTGGCTGGTTGAAAGAATGTTTGGGAAGCTATTTCATCAGGCCTTACAAACCCAACAACAAATCCAAAACCAACGCCCCTAAAACAAAAACTAACCCCCAAAAACACACCAACCCCAAACCAAACAAAAAACCCCAAAACAAAAAAACCCCACCCCAAAACCAACCAACCAAACCCCAAAACTAAACATTCCCATTCTTCCCCCAAACCCCACCCAAACTCACATTTGTGTCTTAAATAAGGACAATAGACACAGCAGTGGCAGTTTTACTGAGTGTTTATTTAATTGTATTTTAAATGTTCACATTAGCAAGCATCCAGCGGAAGAAAAGAGCCGTTCCGGAGAGCTCCAAAAACACATGCAAGATGTTGGTAGTGGCAGATCATCGTTTTTTCAAGTACATGGGCCGTGGGGAAGAGAGTACTACTATAAACTATTTGGTAAGTAAATATACTCTGTTACAAGCTGCTGGAGTAAGTGGAGGGGAAAAAAAGCAATTCAGTAGTTAAAACAACATACAGCTTATACTACTTTCCTGTAATGTATGTATTTACATCATAGTTGTGTGTGCTTTTTACCTGAAAAAGTGCTAATTCATGCTTCCAAAATATTTTCTAATGGTGACACTACAATTAAATAGTCTTCAAGTTTCATTTATAAACAAATCCCTTCTCTTCACATAATTCTTGTGGCTATGCTGTTTTCTGCCTAAGAAACTTTCTTTTTCCCATCAGAGCTTTAGAATCTCCTGGATTTTGAATTCCACTGCAAATGATCCAAGCATCTCTAAAGTTCAAGCTTGTGTAAAGCTCGAATGGGAGGCAAAAGTGATTTACATAGTTTTTTTTGGGGTGGGGTGATGGTGGTGTGTGATGGTGTTTGTTTTTCCAAATTCTTTCAGGATTCTCTGTCCAGAACAATAAAATTGAAACAGGTGTGATAAATAATTCATTTGGTTGTACGTGGTGGTGTGGGTTAACCCCAGCGGGCAGCTCAGCCCCACACAGCTGCCCACTTGCTCCTCCCAGTAGGATGGGGGAGAGAATCGAAAGGGTAAAGGTGAGACAACTCTTGGGTTCGAGATAAAACCAGTTGAATAGGTAAAGCAAAAGCTGTGTGCACAAGCAAACAAAATAAGGAATTAATTCAATGCTTCCCATCAGCAGCAGGTGTTCCGCTGTCCCCAGGATAGCAGGGCTCTGTCATGCAGACTGGTTACCAAGGAACCCAGCCAAAAGCAGTACAGTGGGGTTGTTGGCCTGACAAGTTTTTTGTGAGGTAGAATGCCTGCTCACAGCCTTTCGGCAGCAGTGGAGAGTATGGGTTTGGGGACTTGAACCAAAACCAAATGAAAGCACTTTTGGAGGCCTGTTGTTTATCATGAGTCTCTTTCTGAGCCCGACTCTTTGCAGTGCTAATCATTGGCTGTTTGACATTTTTGTCCCCTGAAATATTTACATTCCCCAGGTAAGGGAGTCTTAATTCACATATTTGCAGAGATGCTATGATCTCAGTATCTGACATACAACTCTTCCAGGCTAACCCACTGTTGTGTTTCCTGGGTAAATGTGTGCTGTAAACAGCACAGTGATTGGAAAGCTAAAGCATAAACTATTACCGAGAGGCTCTGAATGTCTCTTTCCATTCTGAGCAAGTTTGATGGTTTATATTTAGTAGAAGGTGGTTTTTAAGAAGATGAGAACAGCTTGAAAAAGAGGTATTGGTAGTGAGCGCTCGAGAGAGACTTTCTGGAACCTTGTGCTTGAACCATAATGAAGAAAATAGGTTTTTGCCAGGGAGAGGGAAGCAGGCCTTAGGGGTCAGTTAAACTAGTTAAACATTGTGCTAAACTAAAGCAGTAAAAAAACTCCTTTCTCTGCCCTTCCCCTCAAAGAAACTAGAAACATTTGTGTATGAACAAAATGTTTCCCTAGATGTCTTGCTCTTATTGTTGTTGCTCTTTCACAAATGAAAGTGATAAATGGGAAAGTTTATGCCACTTTTTTGATGGATAATTTTCAGGGATATGTGGTAATACTCTCTGGATCCAAGTGCTGTTGTTTTTTGAGCAGTGAGTATGTCTGTTATATGAGGTTCAATTTTAATTTGAACTGAATGTTTCTAGCTAAGTATGTTGCAGCTTTGAGGATCTTGAACTTCATTACATGAAAGCCTGGAACTAAATAACTTGTTTTTCTTTTCTTTTTCTTTTTACATAGATTGAATTGATAGACAGGGTAGACGACATCTACCGAAATACTTCTTGGGACAATGGAGCCTTCAATGGGTACGGCATACAGATAGAGCAGGTATTCACTGAACTGCGCAAAGGGTTTCTGTTTTAAAGGATAAGAACGCATTTTGGGTATGAAGGTTTCTGATTATTTTATCTGGACTAGAGCTAAAATAATCAAATCCTACATTGTTAGCTCCAGCCAGCAGCATACTGAAATAACATCTGGCCTAGAGGTGGTGGTAATGATTTGACATAGCATGCCTGCTTTCTGCTTTCAGTTCCTTTCCACTTTTGAGTCAGGAGTTTTCAGGGAGAATTTTTCTATATTTAACCTCATTTCAAAGGTGCTTTTTTTCCAGTATATAAGCAATTTTTGTTTCTTTCAGATATATTCTTATGCATGCATTTAATATGTGTGTCTATGGCTATTGCTTAGCTTACAAAGCCTGAGATGGCCTCAAACACAGATAAAAAAACACGTGAATCCTGCCTGAAGATCTTTAATAACTCCCCTTAGACATCATGATACCATGATAGCGTAGAGGCTGGTATAGGGTGACACGGGACGTAGTGACTACAATTTGTATGATGGCTTCTGAAAGTTAGTGCACAGAAATCTAGAAAAGGGCATTAAAAAGAAGACTAAATCCTTTGGCTTGGAGTACTGCCAGAGCTGTGATGTGGAACACGGGGACTCATGGTACAAGCTCGCTGCCCCTTTGCTGCAGGAACGAGGACGGGGAGTTAACTGGGCAAGGAGGGGGAAAGAACATGATGCACTAGTTCTAGCTTACTGGGAAAGGAGCAATCTTGTATGTTTTGGTTAGCTAGAACTCTGGAATGGTTTGGGGTTATTTATACTAGATATAAATCCTGGTTGTATTTGTGTGGTCTTTTTTTATGGAGTAACATGCATCTCAAAGCAGAATGTTGCAGTGAAAACTGTCGATGTTGCTCTATAAAATGGCTCATGTAGTTGCTTATGATGTAGTCAGTGTATCTTAACTAGCAGAGGATGGAAAGTTCATACTGGAAGCATGCTGAGTCTGAATTTTTCTTCCTGCAGATCTATTGAGACATTTAAGATTACGTTGAAAGCTTTTCTGTAGCTGTAAAATTGACCAAAATTCCTCTACGTTGTTGTTACCCTTTTTGAAATGTAGATTATCATCCATAATGAGCCACATCATGTAAAATCTGGAGAAAGGCATTACAATATGGCAAAAAGTTACCCAGATGATAAGAAAGATGCCTGGGATGTGAAAATGCTGCTCGAGGTAGGTTGTAACTCTTGCAAAATTGTGTCCCTGACAATTACTCATTCATACAGCTGCTCTGTAGTAACAGATGAAACTCCTCCACTTCCTCCACATGACGCGTAGATGTTACACAAAGTCAAACTAGCTGATGTGCCCTGTAGCCCGTGATAAAGGGCTCCATTGCATAATTACAGAGCTCACTCCAATTAGAATCATTAATATGGGGCCTGAGTCAGAAGGGCAGTCCTGATACGTCTGGCCCTGAGACTGGCTGCTTTGGGACCTTCATCGAATTATTGGACTTGGTTTTCCCCTCTGTGAAAAGGGGAAATGAATGGGCAAGTTGTGTAAATAATGCATGCAATGTACTTGGGTATTCATTTAATTTTCTATGGCTCTGTAGGACTGCTAACCAGCTACTTTTTTCTGACTTAACCAGACCCTAGAAGGTGCTTATCTGGCTCATTAGGTGAATGTTCTTACCTATAGACTTCTATATGTACTGTAAAGTGTCTTACAAAGATTTGACCTTTTTTTTTTTTTTCCTCTTTAAAGCAATTTAGCTTTGATATTGCTGAGAAAGCAGCTCACGTGTGCCTTGCTCATCTCTTCACGTATCAAGATTTTGACATGGGAACGCTTGGATTGGCTTATGTTGGCTCTCCCAGACCTAACAGCCATGGTGGCATTTGTCCTAAAGGCAAGGCTTCTTTTTCTTCTGTCCCAGTTGTGGGTTGAAAGCTATTTTTTATTTGTGTTTAATCCTCTTCTCCAGCTTTCATGGAGTATGATGTGTTAATTTGCCTAGACTGTAGTAGTTGGGTTTTGAATAGAATAGATGGCCATTTTCTTGGTTGGGGCTGCAAAAAGAAGGGAGGGAAGGATAAAAGTCACTAAGCTATCTGGTGTGAACAAGGGGGCTAGAACAAACCACAGACCAAGGGCTGCCTTGGGTGGCTGCATCTTGAAGTGGTTCTGGAATGGCAGATGCTGTTGGAAATTTCTTATATTTTCCCCTTTACTGCAATACATGAGCTGTTTGTGCTGTGCTTGAAAGATTCCCCACTCCAAAGACTGGCAAGAGTTGGGGTCTCACCGGTGAGCCTGTGAGAACAGAAAAGCTGTTCATTTCCCCTAATAAGGATCTCTCTCCTCCCTAAAAACCCCTGAACCCCCCCCCAAAATTTGTCAATTTTTTTCTTTCTTGCTTCTATAGCTTATTATAGTCAAATTGCAAAGAAGGACATCTATCTGAACAGTGGCTTAACCAGCACCAAGAACTATGGGAAGACCATCCTCACCAAGGTAGGCGAGTATCCTCCTCTGCAGAGCGTGAACGTTTGGTGTTCAGGCGTGTTGATGTGTGCCATGGGGTTGTGAGAAGCTTCCATGCTCTCCTCGAAACAAGCTGCTGGCTTTCCCATTGAGGCAGATTCCTGGGGACAGGGATGTCAGTCACAAAAACAAATCATTGGTTTTGTTCTTGCTGACAAGGGGACTCGGGACTGAATTGAACTGAAGATTGAAGTCACTGTGGAACAGGCATGAGGAAACATAGGGTGTAATAGGAGCTGTAGTTGTCCATATATGAACAGGATTTTGATATCTAAAGATGAATTTAAATGTATTTTGCTGAAAAAAACCAACAATCCAAACCTCAAACAGAACAAGGAATATTATACAAGTAGCCTTACACTAAGAATAAAATCAGTCTGCTGACTCAAATTAGGAAAAAAAAAACCAACCTCTTCCGTGTTTGCTTTTACGTACACCTACACCATGCAGATGGACGGTTGCGTATGCTTGGTCTGTTCCAAATGCAAGGTAAAGCAGTGAAAGTGGTGCAGGCAAAGTAGGAGGTTTAGTTTGGGCCTTTTAATGAATTTCCTCTACTTGATTGTGCGTGTTCTGAGTAAGTAGGGCAGAGAACAGTGTAATAGATGGGCCTTATTAGTGCTAATGCTAAGCTTAATGTAAATTGATGCTGTCTGGATTTTTTTTTTTCATACTTGATGAGATAGTAAATACATAAAGGCCTGAATATAAGCTTTGTCTCCCTTGTAAAGATACCAGAGCAGTGCCTGTGTTTGCATCTACTGAATCTTTGCAGTTGGGCATACTTTTCTTCTGCTGACTTCTCAGCTGTGCTTTTCTGTAGCCTGATTATAAAGGGAATTCATAATTGATGTGTGGGCTAAAACTTGGCACAGAAGCTGTCAAGAAGATAGAAAAAAAAACAGTGGAGCTTTGTGTTAGAGGGGTGTTGACAAAGAGCTCTAGCCGTTGCCATGCTATTTGCATTTGTTCTTCAATCTCCAAGCTGGAGTTCTGCCTGGGATTACAAAGGAAATTGAGTTTGCTGTCTTCCCCGTCGCAGGCACAAAGCCTGGGATGAGGCAGCAGGAGCATTATGGGTTGGTTTCACAGGGAAAGCACTGCATGGTGTCCACTTGGGTTAAAAAAAAAAAAAAAAAAAAAAAAAAAAAAAAAAAAAAAAAAAGAAAAAAAACCTGCTTAAACCCTTCCCCAAATCAAATGCGACCAAGCACAGGGGTGATCTCTGGGCAGGTCTCCTGTCTGTGGCTCTCGCATTAGCTGTGCCTGCGCTGAGTACCGGCGCTGCTCGTTGCAGCGCTTGGTCCTTCCTGTGCCTGCACAGCAGCAGAGATGATGGTTAGCTCGTCAAGCTTGCTCCTCTCTCTCTTGAGCTGCTCGGTTCCTTGTGGTTAACTTTTATTTCTGTGCTTGTTTTATTTGTTGTCGTCACCTTGCAAGCTTGACGCTGTCTGGTGGGCAAGGCACTGCAGGGAGGCGTGCAGCAAGGCAGAGCCAGTTTGGGAGCTGCAGCAGAGGGACTCCCGTCTTGCATAAATGGTGCTGGGATTCTGTCCCTGCTGGGCCACGTTTGTGGGTGTCTTTCCTAGTAATCGTGCAGTAGATTCAAGCACAGCACAAAAGAGCTTATTTAGCACTCCTAATGTCATCATCCGTTTAGAAGAAATAATTCTAATGGCATATGTTAAACAAGAGATTGACTAATCGTAGTAGCTGGTGTTTGTTTGGATTGGTTTTTGTTTCAACTCTTTATGCCTTCCAGCTATTTAAAAACCAATTTTGATATTTTAACTATCTGCATCGTATTGAAAGAGGTGTCCTAGGACAGCATTTTGTCTTTAACAGTGGTTTTGTATTCAAACCTAGTGCTGTAACTTGCCTTTGGAAATGCACCGTAATTTTATTTGCCTTTAGTTGCCCACTTCTTAAAAAAAAGTTCACAGGGTAATCACTTTCCATCTCAGTGTATCTTAGAATTGCTGGTGGCCTGGAAGTAGCTGGGGTTTTCTGTCCTGCTCGGTCTTTTCTTCAGCATTGCTTTTTTCATGTTCAAAAAAGGAGGCTGATCTAGTTACAACGCATGAACTTGGACATAACTTTGGAGCAGAGCATGATCCCGATAGTCTGCCAGAATGCGCCCCCACTGAAGACCAGGGAGGGAAATATGTTATGTATCCAATTGCTGTCAGCGGAGATCATGAAAACAATAAGGTATAGTTGCACAGTCTTGCTTCCCCACACAAGTTTCTGCTATGGTCAATGACCCTTTGCGTGGAAAGTCTTTTTAGTTAATGATTCCTGTTGCTTTAAACCATCAGGAATGTAATGGATTAGCCATAAGAAGAAAACATAGTTGCATGCTGGTGGGTTCTCTGCCAGATATGCTCACCTTTGGATTCTGAGTTGCACTGGAGTTCATAACACGTTCAGGTGCATTTTTAATTAGTTGTTTGTAATTGGTGTGACTGTGTGCTCCTAAAAAAAGCAAGTCGTCAGCAAGAGTCGAATACAGGACCTTCCCTACCACGCAGCGTTTGGGTGGTCCATAGCTGTTAGCATCGGAGAGGGATTGCCAGACACCACAGCCACGGCGCTCGCCGCTCTCGGAAGCTCGTCCTGGCAGCGTGGACTTGGCATTGTGCCTGTTGTGCAGATGAGAAACCAGGGTTACCAAGGGAATGATTAGTCTGCAGTCTAGCCTGACTTGTGGCTCGCGTCTAGCCCTGCTGCCGAGAGGCAGCGCGGTCTCTCCCCGTCATACAACTTCGCAGCCCTTTCTGGGGATGGGTGCTAGCGGTCCTGAAGCTGTGGGAGAGCTGGAGTTGGCTCTGTGACCCTGAGCCAGACTGCGTGTGGGTGTCCTTGTGTTGTAACGTAGCAATGTCCTTCATGGACCCAAACGTTACTTTACCATCTTAAAATTTTTTGAAGGTATCAAACTGGCAGTATAGAGGGAATAACTGCTTTGAGACAGCAGAATTTGGAGGCGTAAGGAGGCTGAGGCTGCCTTAGACGCCATTTGTTGACAGAAAGGTACACTCCTCAGTGCTGCTCTTTCCCCTCGTGACTCTCTAGATGTTCTCAAGCTGCAGCAAAAAATCCATCCATAGGACCATAGAGATCAAGGCCCAGGAGTGCTTCAAAGAGCGCAACAACAAAGTGTGTGGGAACTCCAGGGTGGATGAAGGGGAGGAATGCGATCCCGGCCTCTTGTACCAACAGGCTGATCCCTGCTGCTCTGCCGACTGTAAGCTGAAAGACGGTGCCAAGTGCAGGTAAGGGGAAATGAGCTGCAGCTTCTCTTAACGCGGGAGAGAATGATGGACGGGGCTGAAAGCTCCTGAGGCCACCTGCAGTGTCAGAGACCTGTTTCCTGGTTTTAAGGCTAAATGTGTGAGCTGAAGACAATAAAAGATTCCAGGAAAGGTTGCTGTGTGCGTGCACTGTTTGCATACATTAATTTTCATAGCATTCTGTTACTTTTTCTGAGAAGTGTCAAGAGCTACAGGCATGAAGCTGATTATTATTATTGTTATTAAGCAAACTCTGGCATTCAAAAAAATAATATTAAAAATTTCCTGTGCAAGCTTCCTCTGCAAATACGATTTTTGCATGTATTGCAAGGCAGCTTTAAATTGGTATTTTCAAGACTGCTACAAAATGTACTGGGGCAGACAGCACAGTGAGTGCACTGAATGAGTCCTTTTCCTGTTCTTCCTGCTCTTTTGGGGTGTTCATTGCCCTGTTGCAACGTGATGCCCAATCTAGTTTTTCAGAGTTCAGCTCTGCACCACGTAACAGTAGAGAGCTCAGGCAACTCCTGTTGTTTAGCAAGAAATTCCCTCGGCTTTAATGACAGTGTTTGTACTGAGGGCCTTCTTGCGTTAGATGCAGAACAAAAATAATAAAGAGAGCGCAGAGTAAAGACTAGTAAACCTTCAGGACAAACGGGAGAAGTGTGAGGGGAAAAAGACAGTGGAAGATCTTGTCCAAAATTGCACAGCCAGCGACAAGAGGATCCAGGTGCTGTGAATAAATACAAGGATCCCTATGTTGTTTCTCAATGTTGTGTCTCAGTATGTTGTACTTTCTATGTGCTTTTACTTCTAGTAAATGAAGAGTGAGTTGGGGATGTGGAACGGTGGCTGTGGGAGGAGGCAGAGAGGGCAAGGGTTTTGAGTCAGTCTCCAAGAACTAGCTCCCCCCTCCTTTTTTCCCTGGTTTTGTCATGCTTGTACTTCTTTTTCTAAAAAAATTGCTTAATATTTCTTTTTCATTCTGATGTTTCCACAGTGATCGGAACAGTCCCTGCTGTAAAGGCTGCCAATTTGAAAGCGCACAGAAGAAATGCCAAGAAGCCATAAATGCCACTTGTAAAGGAGAGTCGTTCTGCACTGGTAGGACGGGGTTCTGTCCCCTTTACGTCAGCTAGCCACGCGCTTCAGGCTCAGTGTCCTGCTCGATCCGCTTTCAAGCTAGTGTCCTTTTTTCATCCGGCACATGTAATTTTAGAGACCAGTTAAGCATGACGGAATTGCCCTATAATGACTTTCATTGTAGTTCAGGAGTCACTTGGTGATTTACTGCCCAGAAGAACAGGAAAAATGTTGAGTTCTTTTCTTCTTTCTTTCCCTTAAAAAAAAAGAAAAAGCAACACAGGGTCTGTCACTGGGAGGGGACAAGAATGAGCTGAATCTTGCCATAGAAAGGGTGGAATTACTGCAGCTCTGCTTCACTTCCCCACTTGTTTACTTCCTCCTCATAATCTTTCCTGGAGGCAAAGAGTCAAGTCAGAGCTCCTGCTCTGCTGATGGTGCCTCCAGGGTCTGCTACCTACTGGGTGCTCGCCAGAGCACCACAATTCGGGGGCGGCTCCTGCCGCTCGGAGGAGCTGGCAGGCAGCCTGCAGATGAAACCCAAGAACAAGCTATTGGGGTTCTCCCCCAGGATGAGTCTGGAGTTCCTTTATTTTCCTTTTCTCTTCTCCTGCACACTTAGGTGCTCTGCCCTTTGCTCTAACAGAGTCCTCCCGCTCTGTTGACCCCCATCTGTAGGGAACAGCAGCGAGTGCCCCCCTCCAGGCAACGCTCCGGATGACACAGTCTGCGTGGACATGGGGAAATGCAAGGATGGGGAGTGCGTCCCTTTCTGCGAGAGGGAGAAGAACCTGCGGTCGTGTGCATGCAACGGTGGGTGACACGGGACTGGACTGAAATGCGTGCTTCTGCGCCGCTCCTCAGTGTGCCGGCCTCGCTGTGGGGTTGCCTGTTGGAGGGCAGAGTTTCTGGTTTCTGAAAAAGCTTAAATGTCGTTTATTCAGGGCTAATGTTTTCTGTTTGGAAAAAGAATGTGAATGTCCTCTTGTCCTCTGATGGTCTGGATTTGAAGACATTAAGATGAAACTTAAAAGCATTTAGGGTGGAAAAGACCTTTAAGACCATCAAGTCCAACCGTTACCCTGTCACTGCCAAGGCCACCACTAACCCATGTCCCTAAGCACCACATCTACACATCTTTTAAATACCTCCAGGGACGGTGACTCCACCACTTCCCTGGGCAGCCTGTGCCAGTGCCTGACAGCCCTTTTGGTGAAGGAATTTTTCCTAACATCCAACCTAAACCTCCCCTGGCGCATCTTGAGGCCATTTCCTCTCATCCTCTCACCTGTTACTTGGGAGGCG
>KL278226.1:11512-22732 GCA_000699545.1 Podiceps cristatus | reverse complement strand
TTTTATATACTCTAGTATCATTATATTTTATTATTACTATTATTCATATATATTATAATTATTATTGTATTTTTCTCTGCCCTCTTGGTGACCTGTTTTTATCTCAGTTCATGAGTTTTCCCTTTCTTTATGATTCTCCTCCCCATCCCGCTGTCGAGGGGGAGGAGGAATGGGTGAGCAGCTGTGTGGTATTAGGTTACTATCTGGGGTTAAACCACAACACCGCCCTTGTTCCAGACTGTTGTCCCAACTGATGAAGACACCCTCACCGTTCCCAAATCAAGAGATCAGCTCATCATAAACACTGGAAAAGGATATTTCTGTTCCTGCTTTTTGAGTAGTCTACGAATGAGGAGACATGCTGGAGTACCAAACTGCCTGGTTAAACAGAGGATGCTACAAGATCTCTGGATGCAGAGAGGAAATAAGACTGGAGAAGGACAAAAGGACACAGAGGAAGAACCTATAGAGGGGAGCTGGATGCCGCAGTTGCTACATCGCAAGTCCCATGTCTTTAATGTCCATAAACTACAGGTTATGGTGCTGTGTTTGTATCCCAAGAACAGACCAATTTTTGTTGAAATGGAGAGCAGTGTTACTCCATCCACTAGCAGGAATCATTCATTTACTGTACTAAAAATCTTAGTGGTTTATTAAATGATGCTGAGATAGATGTTTGCTTAAGACAAGTTTCCACCTTTCTTTTTTTTTTTTCCCTTCCTTTTTATTAATTTATTGATTGTTTATTTGAGGAGACTTGCCAAAAGATTAGTCAGCGTAGTCCATATTTCTCATGTATCCAGGATGATGTTAGGAATCATTCATTTACTGTACTAAAAATCTTAGTGGTTTATTAAATGATGCTGAGATAGATGTTTGCTTAAGACAAGTTTCCACCTTTCTTTTTTTTTTTTCCCTTCCTTTTTATTAATTTATTGATTGTTTATTTGAGGAGACTTGCCAAAAGATTAGTCAGCGTAGTCCATATTTCTCATGTATCCAGGATGATGTTGGCAAGGCAAAAGGGGAGAAATTGATACACACTAGTTTTGTAAAGAGGTCAACTGGAAAAGGGCTGCATTGCTTAGGAAGATATGCTATACTCAGCTCACCTCCCTTTTCAGAGAAAGACAACTTCTCAGAAGTACAAAAACAAGAACCATTGCTCAGGTATGTGAAACATTTCTTAACGTGTTTTTTCCTTATGCATAATGAATGCTATTAATTTCTTCTTTCTTCAGTGAAACATAACCATCCTTCATTATTCTCGCAGGAAATCTTATTGACAAGTTCCCTGAAGTTCTCTAATGCTTTTTTTTTACAGAATTTTTATTTGCAGCAACAGAAATCCAGCACATTGAACCACTCTGGCTTTCACTCAGTTAGGCCTTTGCCAGCATCATTCTTAGTGCGCAGTGTGTGCCAGTTCTCTTCTACCTCCCTGGCTGATAGACTTACTTGCCTTCATAGGTTTATCACCTGCAAAATATACTACCTCTGCCTTCTGTCCCTCCTTTATTAGCCCTGGTAAATAATAACATCTCAGCACCCATGAGCTCACCTAGGGACCTGATTTTTTTATGGTGCATTTCTCTCTAGCAGTAAAGTTTTCATTGACATTTCTTCTCCATATGTCCAGGTGTGTTGTTTTGGTTTGGTTTGGCTTTTTTGTCTGTTTGTTTTGCAACTAAGAAGCAGAACAAAATACACAGAATTGGCCATGCTATCAACAGTGCGGCCTCCTCCTCTCCACCAGTTTATCCTCTTATCACTATCTTCCAGCCAAAGTTGTAGTTTGATTACTCTTTCTCCTCTCAAAATGTTTTACTTGATTGCCAGGTACCTTGAGTATGGTTTCTTCAAAGCTGGTTGTTCCCTGGACTAGCTGAGCATATCGCTAACACTCATGCCTTCTCTTTGCGTCACCTCTGGCTTCCAGCTGTTGTGATAGTTCTAGATTGTGATAATGTTTGGCATTGCTTTACACTAAGCAAAACACGCTCCCAAATTTCTTAGGGTTCCCTGTAGCTTGTACCATGTGTAAGAGCCCAGAAGAGACTACTTCTGTAGCCCTGAAAGGATTTGGAAACAGAGAAGATGTAAGTCAAAAGGGTATGGTCTGAGAGTAAGGAATCCCAACTTCCACTGACCTAAGGGATTAAAGAGCAGGAGAGGAGGGTCTTGGAGTATCTGTGGTTGAAAATAGGCAGATTACTGCTGGAAACTCTTTGCACTGGTCCGAAAGCCTTTGCTATGAGCACGAACAGTCTTCACAGACAGGTCCTATCGCAAAGGCCTAAACTCCATCTAAACACCCACTGCTTCCTACTACAGCCTCTTGCTTTGCTGCGTCTTTTGAATCACTCAGAAGCATTTAGCTCTCTTCTCTACCCCAGCACAGGGTCATATATGGAATACTGCCAAATATTTGCATGCCATTCTGCCTGCTCTTCAGATTTTAAAATGTCCATCAGTTCCTATACCCATGTACCTATTATTCTGAGATCAATGTTTAACCTCAGATTTTAAGGCCAGAAGGAGATTTTAGATCATCCTGTCTGACCTTGTTTATGATTCAGACTTTATAATTTCATCCTATTCTCCCTGTATGTGAAAGCATAATACACTTTCTTAAGTAATTGCTATGCATAACATGCAGTGCTGTGTAATTTAATAAATAATAATAAAGTATATCCAAATGGCACCTTAGTATAAAAGAAGGCTGAATTCACCTTGCAGTATTATTGGCCAACTGAGAATTTCAGGCATTTGCTGGGAAGTTTAATGCAAGCTTTGAAATTTGGAAAGCATGCTTTTTTTTTTTTTTTTTTTTTTTGTGTGTAAGAAATCCTCCATTTCTCATCATGAGTTTCTGAGAAACCATTAACATTTTTTATTTAAAGTAATAAGCTCAGAAGAAGGGGATGTAGCCATGAGATAATAGCCTTTGTGAAATCACTAGGTGTGCTGAGGTGAATCCATGGGTACTCAACATAATGACAGGATCATCAGCTAATGCCTACTTTTATAGACTTTTAATATTCTAATCACTTTTCCAAGAAATAATCTTTATATTTAAAGGTATAAGGACAGTCTTAGAGCCAAAAATGTTAAAATAATATTATGTTACTCTACGAATCTTGTAGACAATTAGTTTTAATAGAACCTAATACACCAGTCTGATTCACTAAGACAGTGAGGTTTTTCAGCTAAAAGAATTACAGAGGCTATGCCTGCTCATTATATTTCAGCTCTAAGCCTATTCAGCTTCTCCTCCTCGGAGTCCTCAGGCTCCTCTGCTTGGTGCCTTGATTAGGACGGCAAGGGAGCCCAATGGTCCCTTGTGGCTGGCCTTATGATTAAGCCGCCCCTGCAGCTGGGGTTCCAGCATGACTGTGGAAGTCAGGGCACACATGTGGAAGTCAGGACACACATATTTGGCTCCAAACTCTCACTCACACTTTGTTCCTATACAGGAATCCCTATTCCTACCATCCATGAAACAAAAATTAAGCCATACCTGACTGCCAGAGGTCTGAATGAAGTGATGATTATGCAGAACACATATACACACTACCAACACTACCAACACAAATATATGTACAAAGTGCTATCCTTAGATGGTTTGTGAGGAAAAAGTGGTTACTATTAAAAAAATATTTTTTTCAGGCTAAAAAATAAATTTTTCAGGCTAATTTCTTGGCTGCAAAGGAGGAGTTAGCAAAATCTTGTTGTGAAAAGGGGAAAGTAGTTGGAAAATACCAATATATGCAACCATATACTGCACAACCTACTGTGTCACAGAAAATACTTCCCTGCTTTGCCAGCAATTTATTTCTTGCAGGTGGGAGTTCACTGTTTCTGACAACTAATGCAATTCAAATTACAGAGAAAGTGGTTTTGTTTGCTTGCATGCTTTCTTGGTGTAGATGTGCTATTCAGCATTCACTTCTCCCAGGACAGTCCCAGAAATATCAGATGTACAACTCACTCTGACTATCTGCAGGTAAAATATCTAACCTGATTTAAAGATAGGCACCTCCAGAGAATATGGCATCTCTGCCTGTTGTTATGTCTCTAACGCAAGGGGGATAAATAGATGTTTGAAGAAGCTTAACAGGACTAAATTAGATCAGCTGCCTAACTTTTAATGGGTATAATTAGGTAAGGAGAATATTTTAACCTACCTTGAGGTGATAGCACCTCAAAATTCTTTCTCATCCAGACCTACAGGCAAAACTGCAAACACATATGTACATGTTACATCTGGTTTAAAAGAGTTGTCAGAGATTATCCTCAGATATGAGACAGTTTCCAGTTTGTCCAAATAGGCCTCTGGAAAGGGACTAAATGCTAAACTCATAAAATTAGTAGTCAGGCTACAATCATTTAGCAAGTATCTAATAACTACAATTGTTAAAAAAAAAAAAAAAAAAAAAAAAAAGGTATTTCAGGATGAAGAGGCAAACTTATCTTCTCAAAATTTTTCAGATCACAAGGTCATATAAATTTTCAAACAATAAAGTTCATTCCATCTAGGATAAGGCTGCATATGACAGCACAAGGAAACATGGCTAAATACGAGGAGTTTGTTAACTGTGTTCTGTAACAAATCTATAAAGCCATTTTACTCATGTGCTTTCAGATATGATTAAATAGTAGCCATGGGGTTACTTTCTGATTATTTCTGACTGAAAATGCAAACATTTTCAATATTATAATGAGGATTTTACTACACTGCTTGTGATGCTACCGAGATCCAAGTATCCCTGTATTAAAGTAAGCAAGAAGCATAATGTTACTCAAGTTACATTTTCCACTTGAACTGGCAATGAGATTGTGCATTCCTAAGCCACAAGAATAAAATCTTTGGAAACTAAAAGCAACCAACTGTACATACTGGGATGTCAATGATCCATAAAGGCTATATATAGATTTATATAGCAGATAAATACTATGCTGTCATTAGACGGCAAGTAAGAGTTTAATATTTGGATGATATGTCAGATTTCTGCAGAACATTACTCTCCAACAGAGAATATAAAAACATTTTCAGGAGGACAGCAAATCAAGAGACAGCATTCTGAACAACCAGGCAGCCAAGTCAACCACACAATTCAATATTAGCTTCACAGGGGATCCAGTGAGAAGTTTGCAATGTAAGGGGACCATGGAAATTACCTTGATCCGTTCTGGCAGTTCCTGGTAAACCTACGAGACAACATTACCCAGTTCATGCCGTAGCTGGCATTGCAAGTTCACACCAGGTGCTCAGGAAAAGTCATCTCAATCGCTTCAGTATTTTTGCCCTGCTTCAGCTCACAGTGGCTTCCTATTGTAGAATTACTGACTGTCTTAAACAATGAATTCTTCTTTGGGCTTATTTTTTTTTTTTTTTTTTTCTTTTCTGGCAATTTGCTGTGGGATTTCCCATTGTCCCTTACGGCTAAATTAGGGAGATACACAGAGACTATTTCTGTTTTTCCATAACCCAAGAGAGGTTAAGAAACCTCATCACTGTAAAGGGCCAACACTGAATCTATTTCACTTCTATGAATCTAAGCCCAAATCAGACTGATTTTTCCTTTAAGTTTTCATCCTTCCTGTAACCTGAATCACTCTTGCTGCCATGCACAGAAGATCCAAACAAATGTCCCTTTCATCAGGACTTTGCCTCCTTTAAATATCAAAAGTGTTCTTTCATTACAATGTGATGGCCAAAATTGTATTATTGAACTCTCTTCCATCTGTCAAACAATATGCCTGAACAATCTTTGCTTCCAAAAAGTGTACACATCCTAATATTCATATATTTCTATTTAATTTTCACTATCTGCATACTAATCAAGATGATGATATCATGACCTTTAAATTTACTGGTGGCTAAAGTTTGGAAACATCCTTGTCTCTGTTGTCAAATCTATCTGTTTCCTAAGTGCTGAAGTTCACATCTCTCAAGAAAGGTTCAGTTTTTGACTATTACATAATGCCTTTGCTATGTTTTATTTTGAGCTGCAGTCTCTGGGCTGGTTTCCATAGAAGATGTAAGCCTGGCGGAAGGTCTGCCTCTGTCCTAGGCATGTGTTCCCATCTTCCAGCAGTGGAGTCATGCTCCTTCTTCCTCACACTTCAGTGACCTCATGAACCTTTACATAGCTTCAGCGGGGAAGCGTGCAGAGAGCTTGGACTCAAAACATTCCTACCAAATTACCCCTGTCTAAAGACTTTGCAAGACTTTTGAAGGGTATGGGTCAGGGAGGGGAGAGCTGATAATTTTGTTGTGCATAAAGGTCAAGCTGTATGTAAGGACACGTACTCTCACTGAGAGAGTCTGAGTGTAAAAGCCTGCAATCTGGTTACAGGGCTGCATTCCAGTAGTGAAAAAGGCCAACAATGCTGGCCTGGAGGCCAAGGACTCTACCCTATTCCAGGCCCACTTAATGCTAGTTTAAAGAATTAAATGGATCCTATCCAACACATATATTCTTGGCTAGTTTATCACACAAAAATCTATTGATGATGTACAGAATTCAAAAATTAGTCTAGAACTATAATTTGAAGGACCCACACATAATCTTCTTGCCACTATGTGTTGAAATCTTATCTTTTATCAATGTTACCCACAACTGAAGTTAAGATCATGGCATTCTTCTTTATGTCATTTCCTGAACCAGTAACAAAGCACAGATGAAAACCTGGACAAAGGACATTTCATGGTTTGGTAATCAAGAACAGTGGTGTCACCTCGGCCTCACACATAGTCAGAGCTGAAAATCCTACAGTCTGAAAGTTGTTAAAAAGGTGGAGGGAGATGAAGAGAAGAAAAGCTTTCATGTTTTAAAATGTGCTATTTTCAAATGCTTTTTTTTTGCGGAAACAAGCTTACAAGGTACTGAATTCCTTAACCTCTTACTCTATTGCAAGAAAGATTCTTCACCATTAAGTGCTGAGTTTATTATTTTAAAGAGTTAAAAACTGAATTAAATGAAAATGTAAATGATTTCTATTTTGTTTTCAAGTTATTCTGTTTTGCTGTGATGCATAAATTTTAGGGACATCAGATGATTTGATTCCCATACATTCACACAACACAATTTTGAGTTATGCTTTTTTAAATCTGCTTTTAGTGTCATACCAGAAATAATGTATCTGTTATTTAGACAAAGATCATTTCATTGTCTACTCAGCAGTTCTATCAGCTCATGCAACACCCTCAGTGAATTGATACCTGCTTATCAATACCTTAATAAGAACTTCCTGGAAGATTATTTTCCCTCTTTTAGAAAATTTTATCTTGTCATCACAAAATAAAACCACAATATGTTTTGATCAAGACCTTAAAAAAATGAGGTTTTGTTTTCTCAGTTAAAAAAAAATCAAAATCTGAAGCTTTCAAAAAGGTGTCTTTAATTTTAATATCTGCATGTCCTCCTCTCAAAATGAGTTTAAGAAAACTAGGAGCACTCTACAATAAGAAACACTAGACACATCATTTTTTCTCTAATAATTTAGTCATTCTTTCTAAAATGTATCCCTCATTTCTTGGTGTGACATAGGTTGAGAAGTTTGAATAGGTAGGAGGGGATTGTGTCATTCATTTCTCTCCCCTTAATCTTAATTCTTGCAAAGATCAGGATTTTGCTCAGGAGTACACTCTTCTCTTCAACATATATAAATAAAGGGCAAATAGCCCCTGAGTGTGTGACTCTTGCATGGTGAGGTTAGCACTAGTTGAGAGCTCCCATCGATCTGTTGAGTCAGGCTGGAAAGTATGAAATCCCTCTTAAATGTGATCCAGCACCCATCCATGCTTTCTGAAATTTTTGTCTTCACTGAGCACTCAAAACAGGTAAAGGTAGGCAAATATTAATGAACTAAAGATTTATTAAGACTCTTTTCCTGGCATACACTGAACAAACTTTATTCACACTTACCTTGATGTTATCAGAACTTCTTGATTAGTTCATTATTTTTACTACATCCAATAAAGGCAATTCAGCTCTCATATAGTTAGTACAGGACTATTCACTTCCAAAACGAAAGAATTTGTCTGCCTATATAAACACTTCCTTTCCATCTCACTATGTTACTACTTGGTGTTATTACACAATTATTATAATATAATTATAGCATTTTTTGGAAGAAGTTTGCCCTTTTAGTTAGATATTGGTTCAATTTTAGACCTCTGGCTTTGAAACTATTTTAAAAGTTCTGGAATCTTTCAGAGAATTAGGCCAGAAGGGAGTACAGGGAACATGGAGTGTGAACTATTTATACCCGGTTTACTTTCTCCAAATTTCTGAGTCATAAAGAGCAAACAAAGAAAGCTGTCATCATCATACCCCCATGTTGTCCCAGTCACTATATCAAACAAAATAACCAGTCTTATCATTATATCATTATTACTAGCTGAAGCAGTATTTGGAATTTTGAGCAGAGAGTTGGCGGTATTGTATCATGTGTTGCTGAAATACAAAATAAAATGCTTAAGTGTATAGCGTTTTTTTTAAAAAAACAGGCTTCCCTTATAAGAAGCCTGTGGTTTAGCTTCGTTGTCTATATGTTCTAGTCTGAATCACCTACAAGTGTGTAATTCAGAAGATTTCCTGATAATGGTTTTCTTTGTTTGAATTGGTTTGGGGTTTTTTATAAGGAATAAATAGATGGGATTATGAAGGCTGGAGGCTGCAGTGGCCATAAGATAGTCGACTTCTGGATCCTGAGAGTAGAGAACAAGGAAAAGCAGGATAACAGCCTTGGACTTCAGGAGAACTGACTTTTGCCTGTTTAGAGAACTAGTTTGAAGAATCCTATGAGTTGCGGTCCTAGAGAGAAAAGAGGTCAAGGAGAGTTGGTTGATTGTCAAGGATCACCTCCTCCAAGTTCAGGAATGGCCCATCCCTATATACAGGAGGTGACAGGGAGCTGGATGAACGGGAAGCACCAGAAAAAAACTCATGCATAAAAAGGAAGCATACAAGAGGTGGAAGCAGGAACCAGTGAGACAGATTGAAGATAGAAACATTCAGTGTGCAGGGAAAGGATTAGGAAAGCCAAATCCCACCTACAGGTGAATCTATCAAGGAATGTGAGGGGCAACATAAAAGGGCTTCTACAAGAATATCATCAGTGAGAGGAAGACCAGGGAAAGTGTGATTCCATTGCTGAACGGGACAAAGGACCTGGTGAGAAGGCCACAGAAAGGGCCACGGTATTCGATGCATTCTTCATCAGTAAAACTTGCCTTCAGGAATCCCAGGGCCCTGAGAACAGTGGGAAAATCTGGATTAAGGAAGACCTACCCTCAGTGGAGGAGGATCAGGTCAGACAATGTTTAAACGAACTAAACATACACAAGTCTGTGGGATTTGGTAGTATGCAGCCATGAGCGCTCAGGAAGCTGGCTGATGTCACTATGAGGCTACTCTTTATTATCTTTGAAGGGTCAGGGTGATGAGGAAAGGTTCTTGAGAACTGGAAGAAAATAAATGTCATTCGTCTCTTGGAGAAGAGCAAGCAGGAAAAACTGAGGAACTACTGGCCCGTCAGCCTTACCTCAGTCTTAATGGTGTAGAAATTTCTAGAAGCCATTTCCAAACATATGAAGAAGAAAAACACATTAAAGACAATGAGGTGACTAGAAGAAGTCAGCATGCATTTACAAAGGGGAAATCATGCCTGACCAGCCTGATAGCCTTCTATGGTTCAATGACTAACTTGGTGGATAAGGACATTGTTTATCTTGACTTCCAAGTCTTCTATAATATCCTTTAGACTAGCTGATGAGTTATTGTCTAGATAGACAGTGAGGCTGACTGAGATCTGTCTGAAATGCTAGACTTGAAGGGTTGTGATAAGCAGCACAAAGTCCAGCTGGAGGCCAGTCACTAGTGTTGCCCCCCAGTATGTTGTTAGCAGGCTGACAGAGGACTAGTGCTCAGCCCAGGTGAGACATCTGGAGTGCTGGGTCCAGTTCTGGGCCCCGTAGTGCAAGAAGGAGATGGACATACTAGAGCAAGTTCATTGAAGGGATGCAAAGTTTATTAAGGGTCTGGAGTATCCTTCCTACAAAGAAAGGCTGAGAGAGCTAGGGTTGTTTAGCCTCAGAAGAAAAGGCTTTGAGGAAATCTTACTAGTGTGTATAAATACATGATTTAGGGTGAGGAGTAAAGACAGAGCCAGACTCTTCTTAGTGGTGTCCCATGAAAGGACAAGAGGCAATGGGCACAAACTGAAATACATGTTATTCTGTTTAATCATAAGAAAAAAACTTTCTTACTGTGGGGATGGTTGAACATGGGAACAAGTTTCCAAGGAAGGCTGGGAAGTCTCCATCCTTGGAGATCTTCAAAGTCTGACTGGACACAGCCCTGGGAAACCTGTTGTGGTTGACTCTGCTCAGAACAGGGGTTGGACTAGATGATCTGCAGAGGTCCTTTCCAACCTCAGCTGTTGTATGATTCTGTGATACTCCCTAGGAAGTTTTAGTGCTAGAAAGTCTGATAGGAATTTTAAATGAAAGCGCTGTTAAGGTTGCAATATTTTCCACTTCAGGGGGAGAAAAGGGAAAGAAAAATGAAAAAAATAAAGAAAAAGAAAAAAAAAGACCTCACCATCACCACCCTCTTGGGTGCCTCTCAATTAAAAACTGATATTTGTTTGAAGTAATTCTTTCAGAAATCCCAGTGTGACTGAGGCTATTATAAAAGCTTTTGTTTACATGCATTAAATTACAAAAGTTTTCCAAGAAATCTGTTTTCATTCAGTTATTTATTCTCAAAAACAGGTTTCTTGAGACCAGGGAGAAGCCTGCTTGCGACCATATGGAATTCTCTGACCATCACAGCTTCTCCTTAGAAGTTCCCATCTATCTATCTTTTGCAAATGCAAATCAAACTGACGCTATAACACTTTCGAAGGCACTAAAAGTTTATAATGCATTTGGAGGCCACTACATAGGAGAAATGAATACTTTCCCACCACATTTCCCCTTCCTTTTCACCCCCCACAAAGAAAATTAAAAAAAAAACCAACAAACAATACTATATACATTTGCAATTGAACTAAAATAGTATTGGTGGTTACATGAGAGTGGAAAAGAGAGAGTCCTGGAGCTGGAGCTAACTCCAGACATTTAGTGGTCACAAGTATTATACAAGCCTGTAAATTAAAGAGTGTATAACTCATAAAAGCAACGTCCCCTTCCTGTCTCTCTCTTTC
>KL278224.1:13839-26147 GCA_000699545.1 Podiceps cristatus | reverse complement strand
GTCAACAGCCAGCTGAACACGAACCAGCAGTGTGTCCAGGTGGCCAAGAAGGCCAACAGCATCCTGGCCTGCATCAGGAATAGTATAACCAGCAGGGCAAGAGAAGTGATTGTCCCAGTCCTTGGCACTGGTGAGGCCGCACCTCGAGTGCTGGGTTCAGTTTTGGGCACCGCAGTATAGGAAAGACATTGAGATGCTGGAGAGGGTCCAAAGAAGGGCAATGAAGCTGGTGAAGGGTCTGGAGAACAACTCCTATGAGGAGAGGCTGAGGAACTTGGGGTTGTTCAGTCTGGAGAAAAGGAGGCTGAGGGGAGACCTTATCAACTACCTGAACCTCTCTACAACTACCTGAAGGGAGGTTGTAGCGAGGTGGGTGTGGGTCTCTTCTCCCATGTGACAGGCAAGAGGACAAGACGAAATGGCCTTAAGTTGCGCCAGGGAAGGTTTAGATTGAATATTAGGAAACATTTCTTTACTGAAAGAGTGGTCAACCACTGGAACAGGCTGCTTAGGCAGGTGGTCGAGTCACTATCCCTGGAGGTATTTAAAAGATGTAGAGGGTAGATGAGGTGCTTAGGGACATAGTTTAGTAGTGATTAGGCATGGTTGGACTCATTGATCTTAAAGGTCCTTTCCAACCAAGGGATTCTATGGTTCTATGATTCTTATAGGCCCCCTTTAAGTACTGAAAGGCCGCAATCAGGTCTCCCCGCAGCCTTCTCTTCTCCAGGCTGAACAAGCCCAACTCTCTCAGCCTGCCCTCACAGCAGAGCTGCTCCAGCCCTCAGATAATTTTTGTGTCCCTCCTCTGGCCCCGCTCTGACAGGCCCGTGTCTCTCCTGTGCTGAGGCCCCAGAGCAGACGCAGCACTGCAGGTGGGGTCTCACCAGAGTGGAGCAGAGGGGCAGAATCCCCTCCCTTGACCTGCTGGCCACGCTGCTTTGGGTGCAGCCCAAGAGATGATTTGCCTTCTGTGCTACAAGTGCACATTGTTGGGTCATGTCCAGCTTCTCATCCACCAGCATTTTCACAACATTTTTCAGATATGTCTGAGTGCCTTTTATAGGCAATGATCTGCTATATCTGCTTTGTCCATAAGTGTATATTGTCAGAAATCAGTATCCTACTTCATTGGCCGCCTAAAAGACAGTCCCATTCAGAACACCTTTTCAGTGTACAGGAACAGATTTTTTTTTTTTTTTTTTTTTTATCAAAACCTGTCCTTCAAACCCTCTTTCAGTCTATTTTTAGAAGAAGGGAAATGCACTATAACCAACCCATGGCATACCGTGGGATGAATTCTGAGTTTGCTTCTTGTGTCCTCTGGAAAGTCTTCTTACATACATGATTGGAAATTAAAAGAAAAAGCTGAGTGCAGCAGAGCAGACTTCAGTAGGTGAAATCATGTTCAGAAGCTGATGCTGTCACTTTAATATCTGTAACAAATTTGTCTGGACAAAATGCACTATGGGCATCAAAGATGTAAACTCATACTCAAATTTCACATTTTAAATACAGGACTATCTGGCCACTAGCTCTCATGTATTTCTAAGACAGTAATGTGTCTTCTCTCTGCTTCAGGTTCCCAGTGGTCTGGATTAAGAACCAG
The DNA here is from genome assembly GCA_000699545.1 of Podiceps cristatus. Classification (NCBI taxonomy): domain Eukaryota; kingdom Metazoa; phylum Chordata; class Aves; order Podicipediformes; family Podicipedidae; genus Podiceps; species Podiceps cristatus. The sequence goes on along the minus strand of KL278224.1, from coordinate 24,538 downwards.
CTGTGCCTGGCAAGCAAGGAGCCAGAATAGCGAGAAGAGTGGCCTCAGCATAACCCCAGAGCTCCGGAAAGCACACATAAGAGAATGTGCGGAGAGGTGCATCTGAAAGACTCATGTTCAGCTGTAGCAATTCATCACAGCCTCTCTCCTGGGGGTATGCGTGGACCTTATTCCTAGATCACAAAAAGCCTTTGTGGTCTGACAATATTAACTCTCTTACCTAACAGTGCTGGGGGGGTCAGGACAGGTTTCAGTTGCCTAGATATAGGTGGTAGGTGAAGCTGGCATGTCCTAGAGATATATGAGACTTCTACACGGGACTAGCAGATTTAACACAGGAGCAAGGCTGGAGATCTCCCAGTGCCTAAATGACTCTTGATGCTCTTGTTCAGGCACCTGAGCATATAGGATTCTGACCCAGGACCTCATGGCAAGTAACTCCTGAAAATATTTCCTCTGGTTGAAAATTCAAATTCAGACAGTTTTTTCACTTGCTTATCTTTTTTTCAACCTAAAGACAGGCTGTCAGTGCCATGTAGAGAGAGAAGGCTGTAGTATCATCCTGGTGTGGACATCAGAAAATCCAGCCATGAGAAGCAAAGCTTTACCAAACCAAACTTTGTCAGCTTAACTTTACATTCCAAGACTGAAACTACAGAAGAAGGATGTTGTTTCACACTTGTTATCACTGCTCAATGGTCCAGCATTCTCAAGGTATAATTGGGCTTCTTCAATTTTCAGGCCTCCAAATCAACACCTGGATTCCCTCCTAGGGCTTTTCTTGGCATGGACAAGTGAGCTTTTACTCCTTGACTGTGATACAGAGTCACAGAGTAGAGAGGAATGCTTTGTGCTCTATGACTTTGGGACCAAAGGGATGCTGTTCAGATTGCCTGTTGTGGCATTCAGGCTCAAAAGGACTATTTCAGCTGCCAACTGTCTAAGGTTGCCAGATGCTGGATGAAGAAAGCAATAGACATGGTACATAACTTACACATACAGATATATGCACTTCAGATACAGCCTCTATCTCTCTCCACCGGGAGTACTGCTGTAAGGAGCCAGCAGTAGCTAGGGTTGTCTGCACGTATGGTTGCCTCTTCTTGACTGGAGGCACAACCCTGACCATTGCAATCTCTGTGTTAGGATGTCTGTGGATAGCTGTGGCAATGTTGGTAAGGTCACTCTACCTCTCTGTGCCTCGGTTGCTCCATCCCATACCTCATACCCAGTCTAATTGGATCTGCAAATGTGGGACATGATTAATTGCAGCCCAAAAGTACTCCAGATCTTCAGACAGAAGGAGCTGAGGGAGTCCAACAGGACCGTTATTATTACCACAGAATCAACATCTCATATTCAATGATGAAAGCCTCTCGGAGGTGTAATGCAAACCTATTGCTGGAATTAACACTCCCGCTCAAATTTGATAGTGCCCTTTATACAGGATTTTCATTTGTATTCACAGAAAAACATAAATAAGTGCTCAGGCTGGCCAATCTATTTCCTCTGTAACTGGCAGCATTCACAGTCACTTTATTGTATGAAATAATGTCTTGTTTTTTCCTCCCTTTATCTTGCTTGTGCCTGACCTTCCATTAAAAGTTGCTTGGAAACTGCTTAGAGAATAGTCAGTGGTGCTTCTTATTGATATCTTCCTTTTGTGATTTCTTTGCTATTCTATCTTTTTTTTTCATTCCTTTCCAGAAGCTTTTTAAGCTAGAAGAAGATGAAAAGAAACCAGAGAATCAAAGCCCAATATTTTTCTTTTTAAAAGGAACAAGAAAACCATCCTCCCTATATACACTGACATGTTAAAGAAGAAAGAAATGCTCTTCTAATAAATGCTCCAGCAGGTCTTTAACGTGTGTGTTATTATCAAGTGCTTTACACATTCTCTTTAGCACCTTGGTAATTAAAACCAGGATATATAAAGTAAGTTGTGTCCCTAAATACACCTTGCTATTGCCATTGTAAGGAATGGTGGAAAATGGGCACCACTATGACACCCATTTTACTAGAGAGGCTTTGTAAGGGTGGTTTGAGCTGTCTCCTAAAAGAAGGCTGGAGAAGAAGTAGCTCAGAGGATTAAGCCACTGGACAGCAGTGATCATGGTGGACAGTGGGAATTTAAGTAGCAGGCTGAGGGAAGGGATTATTCCCTTCTCCTCTGCCTTTGTGAGGCCACATCTGGACTTGTCAGGGGGATGGCGGCTCTCCAGGGACCAGGAGCAGCAGGGGCTCTCCCAGGGTGGCAGGGCAGAACCTGGTAGCCAGAGCCATCCCACCGCCCCAGCCAGGAGTGGGGTAGCCTGGGGGCAGCCAGGGGCAGCCGAGCACTGAGCACCTCCCTGGGGACAGAATGGGATGCCATCCCTGCCCGCAGTGTCCCCACAGCGCTGTCTTGCAGCCTCTGCCCATGCTCTGCAGGAGGATGCTGGTCCTGAGCCCCAGCAGCCCAGCTTCCAAGAGGCAGGATACTCTCAGCCCCCTGACATCTCTGTCAGCTTTACACCTGTCTGCCACTATAAAGGTGGTGTGGTCATTCTGGACCAATCCAGCAAAGGACTAGCAGAATGGTTAGAGGTGTGGAGTATCCAATATAAAAGGAAAAACTGAGGGAGGTGGTTCTTTTCTGGCCTGGAGAAAGCAAAGAAAGAAGGTGAGTCTAATAGCAGTCTTCTACCAGAGTAGCTACAGGGGATTACAGAGATGATAGAATGAGCGATATAACTGAAAGGACAAGAGGCAACAGTCCCAAGCTGCAGCAATAGAAGTGTTGATGGACATGAGGAAAACATCTTTTATAACTAGAACCAAAAGATGTGTCCAGAAAAGCTGGTGAATGTCCATCCTTGAAAATTTGGCTTGATAAATCCCTGAGCAATCTGCTCTAACTTTGAAGTTAGCCCTGTCTCAAGCAGGGGAATATACAGGATGACCTTTAGCCAACCTAAATTTATTCTACAAAGCTATGATTCTACAGTCACTGAGAAACAAATTTACTGTGATAGATTAAATTCAGCCTGACTTGTAAGTAGATGGTCTCTGGTGGAAAGGCTGTCCACATGTATGTTCAGAGTGACAAATTTGGAGACTCATTTGAGAGGAAGTGATGATCTCCTTGTGAACTTTCAGCCTTCAGCTTTTGGCCATACACTTGCCCAACGCTTCTGTACTGGGACACTAAAATGTCTCCACATGGACATGAAGGTCTAAATGGCCTTTCTCCCACAAACATTTTGTCTTTATTCACACTGAATTACATCATTGTTCTAATGCAAGTTGTTATTAGGACTTGTGAATGTCATGGGCAGTAGCTTGGTACTGAAAAGAAGACATAGTAAACCCTGTGTCTGACTTTATTAAAATCTATGGCAAAACTCCATTTTTTGGCTTAACAAGATTTCTGTCCCTGTTTTCAAACTTCCCTGTATAAATAATGTGTATGTTGACTACAAAGGAAAAGTCTGATGAAAATATCTAAGCTTTATAAATAAAAAGGAAGCACACATTCTTGAAGCTGTGTTAAAGTTTTCTCTGTGAAAAGTAGTGGTAAAATAACTATTGTGAGTATAATTTCAAGGTGTATTCTTCAAAACCATGGCATCTTAAAATGTTATTTATCATGTCCATGTTTCTTCATTTCTGGTTTTAATCCACAAATTAAGTCATTTGCCAGGAGAAAGTGCAAAATATGGCATCTTTGTAGACAATAACTTTTTCACATACTTGTACTTCTTGGAACTGTGGATGTTGCTTTCCTGAAGTTTCGTCACCAGTATACACTTTTTAATATGATTTAGCATGTAGAAATAAGACAGTAAATTTGACCAGGCAGCAGTCCTTCTGTGAGGCAATCTGCAAATAACCATTCTGATCTATGTGGAACTGAAGTCCTGAGATAATATTTTTGCTTCATTTTCCCAAATTTAGCTCATTGAGTCCTGTATTAAGTGGTTCTGAGCATGATTCTTTGCTGATCACAGTCTGATCAGCTTGCAAGCAAAAGCTCACACCGATTTACAGATGTCAACATGCAGCCCTTATCTGTTTCAATCCAGAAATTCCAAGAAATTATCACAAGGAGTTCTCTGCGTGCCCTTCCAGAGCACTATCTTTCAGGCTAATCTTTAAGACAGTGGTTGGGGTCAGATCTACACATATTAAAGTTGTTTATTTCCCAGGAGAGAAAGACCCCAGCCCCTTGAACCAGAAAAGGTTATATTTTATTGTCTAAATTACTCTAGATATACTCTGTTTTATTTTTCTCAGATTTCCCTATAGCTGGCTGGGTTACCTCATAATTATTTTAGGAAATGGGCGCATTGCTGGCAAAATTTCTTCTTCTCAAAAACATGGTCTGACTCTGACTTGAGGCTGAAAACAGATTTCTAATCAGAAAAGATTGCAGTGATATTGTTCTGAAAAAAACAGGCAGTAATGCTTTACTGGTTTTATGTGTTTGCAGAATATCCTTTCACTTTTATAATACCTTCAAGTATTACAGTTTAGATATACAGCCTCTGAAGGAGGAATACACAAATCCTAGATCTACTCCTCTGTAGACAATTAGCAGTATATTCTGTAATCAACTTTTTTTTAGTGAAAACAAAACAAAGGTCTATTGCAAGTTAAAGGCCCTGGCTGTTATGAGACCTACAGACTTTCAGATTTTTCTTAGTTTGGAAATGCATTTTGTTGTATTTCTACTGCCTTCTATACTCGTTTTAAGTAGTTTCTAAGTACATTCCACCTGGTTGATCACGGTGGCTAAGCTCAGGGTGCCGCAGAGACACAGAGATGCCCTGCCAGAGACCCTGGCAGGACAAACAACTGACATGGAGAAATAAGACCTGTGTCAGTAGAAGCCATTGACCATCTCCCTTCTGGGGTAAAGTCTAACAAGAAAACACTGGAAAAATTTACATGGCTGGGCAGGTTTTGCTCCACAGGGCATGGGGCTCGTGTGCTGCCACGTAGCCACCTCTTCCCAGTCCCCCTTCCTCCAGACCACCTTTCTTCCCTGCTCCTTTTGACCTGGCTGCCTTTGCCATGCACAGCCTCAGCTCTGGGATATCCGTCAGGGCTGTGCTGCTGTGAACCACATGGCAGGTTTTGTGCAGCAGCTGTGTGGTTTGTTTCCCCCTAGCCCTGGGTGCCAATCCCTATAGCATTTCCCCTGTCCTTTCCACTTTACATTTCACCAGGACCATCCCCCTGTCCTCATCGTAAGCACAGCTTCAGAGCCTTTCCGTGGACGTGGCCCTGGATGTGTGTGCAGCAGTGGGCACAGCTGAGCCTCACTGTCCTTTAGGTGGTTCCTCGAGTTGCTCATACCCTAGCACGCATGCCCCAAGGAGAGCTGGGGACACATTTGGCTTGGGTTGTCACACAGCATTTTGATAGCTTCTTTGATGTCAGAGCATGAGAGAGCAAGGAGGGGTCAGTCGTGATCCCAATCCACCCTCATTTAAGGACCCTCTCTTTGCCATACATTGAAGCTGTTACCAAATTAACCTATTGCTCCTTGGGACCCTTATTCTCTAATGCACTGAATCTCTGGCTTGCAGATGCATGTCTCTATGGGATCTGGAGATGTGTTTCAGGCCAGTTCCAGTTCAGGTACAGACTGGTTCCTGCTGGCTAAGTCCGCAAAGGCCTCATCAACTCGGGGGAACGAGCTCTGTCCTCCAGGCCTTTTTTTCTTGGCTTGTACAAGGTTCTTTGAACTCCAAATTTAGGTATCCCTCCTAATTAATGATCATTTCACACTGTCTTCAAAAGCCATTGGATTTTGATTAGCCAGCAAATAAAGATGGCTTCATTTTCTCCTCTGGGCACATATTTCCTCTGTCTCCTTAGCAGTTAATTGAGTAGGCGAATAATAGTCCATGCACTTTAACAGGCTGCATAGGAAAGGCAATACCAGCCTGGTCACCAAGAGAACTTTGCTGACATTAAGCACTTTTAGCCAATCTGATCCCCCAAAGGGAGAGAGAGGCTGCATCAGTGCACCCTGTTACACAGAGCTCCTGTGCAGCTGGTGCCTTGAAAGCACGTCACGCAGCCTTTCTTTGCCAAGCTTCAGATAGCTCCTCCACCCAGACCTCACTGTGGAAGCTGTTATAAGAGGGAAACAGACAACATATTCCTGTTTCTCCTCAGCCAAATGTGGAAATATTCATCTCTGGAGACGTCTGGGTCAACTCCACTGAAGCTGACGAGGTGGCTCTAGCACAAGAAGACAGAAATCCGTGAACCAATGAGTTGCCCTTCCTTTTATCTGTTATTATCCCTAAGATAGTGTGCATTTCAACAGCACTCCAGGGAAAAAAAAAAAAAAAAAAAAGGGCAGGAGAAGTCCCCCAAATGTTTTGCTATTCTCAGCACTGTGGTTAGGCAATGCGTGTGTGGAAACAGTGGATCAATATGCCAACCTCCTCGCTGCACAAACAAGGTAAAAAACAGCATATGAAAACAAATAGACATTGAATTTCTCCTATAATGAAGACATTGAGAACAAGGAGTGCTGGAAATCCTCCAGATCATCTTGATACATGTTACTGGTCTTTATTAAGATATTGCTAGGGTAGAAAACTTACTGCTATGCTTTCCAATAAGGTGCTAAGTTCAGAGGAACAAGCTGAAGGAAGGAAAGCTTTTAGCAAGTGCTGCCTTTGAATTCTCTTGGCCTTGGAGTGTATTAAGGCATTGTATGTATTAAGTGTAAACAGATCCACCTACATATAACCAAATTGACATCAAGGGGTGCTGAACTTGCTTCCACAGCACTTAAAGCAACCCTTCAGCTTCTATAGGGATGAAAGATGTTTTTATCACTAGCTTCAGGCAAGACCCGAATACCAAAGTCTTTGAACACAACAAAGCCTGTGCAGTGATTCAACAAGCAAAAATATTTTTTAGCATATTCTGGAATCCTTTTTATTGTTCCGTTCTGTTTGTTGTATTGTAATGGAAAATGCCTAGAGTTTTCATGGGAGGTCAACAATTGGGAGATGCTTTGTTGCTGGTGACAGTTGCGCATCTCTTCAAATATATTAAAATACCAGAAACAAAATGCTGTGACACAACCTTTTGGGAAGCTTAATGATCTTGTATTATTCCCATCAACAAGTCCCATATTGCTATCAGACTATTTTCTTGCTCAAGAACAGGAGTGAACGTCTGACATCATTGTTTTTCTGTGGCTGGTAGGCCATGAATTTACCTCTTCTCACCACAAAATGGCGTGCTGCATCTGATAACACTGACTGTAAAGAGGAAATTACAGAGGAAGTTACCAAAGCCAATTATTTAAGTTAAAATATTTGAATGCAAAACCATTTACAAAATAAAGTTTGCATACGTGTATCCTGAGGGACTAAGGTGCTAGAGTCTACTTTGTGATGGCTAGGGGATCAGAATAGTGCTAGAAGAGATCTTGAAAGGTGATGTAGCCCTGGGGAGGAGAACAAAGGCAATGGCATTCGATTGTTCACAAAGAAGAGAATTGACATTTTATGTGTAGAACACACACTTAGCTTTTCCCACATGTGAATATATAAATTCCAGACTATAATTGCAGACATTTTACATCCATTCTCTTGCTTTCGGCCTTATGCAGACGTGCTCGCTTTTCCCACAGAACAACACATTGGTACAGGATCACAGATAAAGCAATGGTGAGGCAGCATTTTGTAACAGGTGTAAAAGCTCTGCAAACAGGATTAAGAAGCTCAAGATACAGGAGGTTTATTCTGCCCCATGGCAGCTACAGAACCTTCTCCTCTCCTTCTAAGATGTGTTCATTCATCAATAGACACCCACCAGCACATCACGGGCACAACCATGAACATCTCTAATTCCCACAGGCTCCCGTTTGTACATATGTGGTCATGAAAACCAACTCTGATGTTTTTCTCTCTTCTGAGCTGGGACACCTACAACATAAACTATTTCTCTGCTCTGGAACAGTGTAAAACAAGTTAGTAACTGAGGCCTTTCAAGATGCTGGCATTTAAAGTATAAAATTGGTCTGGCATCATTGGTGTGCTTTCTACACCATTTTCCTCAAAGAGGCCTGACTGTATAAGGAAACTGGAGGGTGACTCCTAAGCCTTCTTTTGCAAATTTTGGTTCAAAAGTCTTCCCATGATGGACTCAGTCAAGAAAATATGTAAGACCCTAATAAAACAAAATGTTTACCGTCTGATGAAATCTTAAATTCTTTGCTGGCTAAATGTGGAAATGCTGGAAGCTATTCACAGGCTGAAGCAAGGCCACAATGTTTCTGTTCTATGGCTCAAATCCTATAAAGGCTTTTTTTTTTTTTTTGTTCTCAAGCTACTTTAGTCACACAACTTGTCCCACAGAAGTCAAGTGAAGTGACAAACCTTAAAACTGATGGGGAGAGGAAGAGAGGAAAAAGTAAAACTGATCCTGAATGAACTTTAGTCAAAACCTTTCTTGACATGGTTGTTATAGTTGAAAAGTAGTTTTATACACAAGTAGGAAATTTCTGCTCATCTTCAGGGAATTAAGCACGTTCATAAGTGTAGCCACATTCGGGACCTTGGATTATCAGCCCTTCAATAGAAAGGTAGGCTTCGTTTTATTTTGTGTTCAACACTAATTACATTGCCAACAGAAATTCAAACACAACTGCACTCTGCACCCAATGAAGAAAGTTTTGAGCAGACAGACCAGGTTTTTGTGCAGAAAACTCACCAAAATTCCCACAGATGCCTCTTTGTTAATGTATAATTAATCTAGCACCACAAGTTGAACAGTATTGGACGGTCCTGTGTTTTCACATGGTGTTGCTTTTATTTATGTCCCCATAACACTGGAGGGCCAAGAAACTAAGACTGAGGCAGGGTCCTCATATCCAGTCACTGGCAGACAAAGTCAGTGAGAAAAGGAAGCCCAGGGAAGGGAAGTGGAGGGTCTGGAAGATTAAATGACTTCTTCAAGGAGAAGCAGGACTCTGGAGGCACAGGTGCGTCACAGAGCAAGAATAAAATTAGCAGTCACCTGATGTCTTGTCATACTCTATATCCATGAAGAAATACCACCTTTCTGAGACAAGCGTAATCCTAGGGCACCAAGATTTGGATAGTTTTGAATACCTTAAAGCTCCCATTTCCCACTGATTTCAGAACATGCTGGCTCAGGCCAAAAATTCTGTTTAAAGACAAAAAGCACAATTATTAGCTCTTGGAGCCCCATGTTTGGCCTGAACTGTTTGATCTCAGCTGCAGAACATACTATAATCTCTTCTCTCTTCAGCAACTACTATATTTTTTTTCCCTGAAAAAGTTACTCCAGGGCATTGTTCCTTATTTCCATATTACTGCTTTTCTGATGAAGACAGTTGTAGGTGCTATTAGATCAGTGTGACAAGGACCATCTTATTTTCCCTGAGGCAATCTCAGCCTGACCTTTAGCTGACATATCCAACATGTTAGTCCACAAAAGTCCAGGGAAGATCTTGCTGCACTGCTGTCACTGGGGTGACCCTTTGATTTAAAATATTTGATGTTATCGCTCATGGATGGCAAATAGATGATCACCTTGGCAATGACATCATTGCCTCAAGTTTTGGAAAGGTGTGAGGTGATATTTTTCCAAAGCTTATTAACAATATTGGTTTTGTGAGTGCTTTCCATTAGGCGAAGAAAAGAAGAAAGCAAAACCATGACATGGCAAGAAGCACTTACCTTCTGTGCTGAAGAGTTATCTACTTCTTCTTAGTACTAGTTACACAGCTCTTTACTGTTTGTTTTTCCCTAGTCTCATCGTGCCTTAGCCTCTGCTGAGCTCTCCTTCAGCCCCACCATTTCCCCTGCCCACCATGGGCTGTGCTCCAGCGCCTGGTGGGCTGCTCCGTCCCTGTCCCCCACCTGCCCCACGAGCTGGGAGCAGCTGTTGGGCCAGCTGAAGCCTCTCAGAACTCTGAACGCCTCTTCCCAAGCCACAGCCACACCGGTGTCATCACCAGGCCCGGGGGAGAGGAGGCACGCTCCCCACTCAGCATGCCACCCAGCGCTGCGCTGGGTGGGATGGGCAGGAGGGGGATGCCGCAGAGGCAGGAGCTGGCCCCCCTCTCGGCCTTCCCCAGAGATGCTCCTCATGCTTCCTTTCTATTCTTGGTCCCTGTGCTGACACGGCTCACTTCAAGGACCCTGAACTACGACTGCTTCCTTTTTTCCTTTTTGGTTTGTTTTACTGCAAATAATAGCGATAGCAAATGGTTCTTTTCCTGAAAGACCTAGCTGGACATGGGCTGTTGCGTCACTGAAGACTTGGTAAGATATATGGCCTTAAGTTCAACATAAAATTCCAAGACCTGGCCTTTCAAATCTATACAGAGCCAATCTGGTGCATATAGAGTTCTCTAATAGTCATACCTGACTAGAGATTTCCTCCCTTGCCACCCTTAGAGTTAGTTCACGGAAATCACTCACATCCAAAGAAAATTCAGACTGGAGAGGTAACAAACCCCACCTAGCCTATCCCTGAAACAGTAAGAAAGAAATATTAGGAGAAGAGAACTGGAACTGGACAGAATAAATCAGATGTTCAGCCTTTAGGGTGAGCTTTGAATTCTCATACTTTTTTTTTTTTCTTCTTTTTTTCCCCTGACAAAATAAGAGTGTACATCCTTTGTTATCATCAGGTTCAAATTTAAAATCTT
>KL278224.1:0-13803 GCA_000699545.1 Podiceps cristatus | reverse complement strand
CAGCAGGAAGTCACTTGGATATATTTTCTTCTGGATTCGGATATCTTCCTGCACCTGTTGATACTACCACCTAAAGAAAGGCTTTTCAGAGTTTGTGTGTGTGTATGTTCTGTATTATGGAAATTAAGCATTATGAAACTACAGTTTTGTCTGGATTGTCCCATCTACCTATAAAATGTCACCAGAAGAAGGGATGGCATGATAGATACTTTTAAGGAAGAAGACCTCAAACCATGTATGCCCGTGTTGTGGTTTAACCCCCAATGGTAACTGAATACCACGCAGCCACTCGCTCACTGCCCCCCCTCCCTGGTGGGGTGGTGAGAATTGGAGAGAAAAGAAAACTCATGGGTTGAGATAAAAACAGTTCACCGGGACAGCAAAGGAAAAGATAAAAATACATTAATGAGGATAATAATAATATATAAGGATAATAGAATACATAAAACAAACACCACCCAACGACTGACACAGCCCATCCCGAGCAGCAGTCAGGGAGCAGGTACATTCCCCCGCAGCCATCCCAGAATAGCAAGTTCCAGAGAGAGCAAGCAAGGGAAAAAACAGCCAAATGAATTAACAAACAGGTCCAAATGAATGAAAAATCCCAAACAAATTTTAAAAAAGGAAAAAACAAGGGAAAAAGAAAAAAAAAAAAAGTGGCCCACTGGCCAACCCTCATTTATACCGGGCATGACATCTATGGCATGGAACACTCTCTCTGGACAGTTTGGATCAACTATTCTGGCTGTGCCCCTCCCAGGTTTTTGTACCTGCACATCAGCAAATCTTGGGAAACTGCAAAATGTCCTTGATTGTTCAGCAGCAACCAGCAACATCAGTGTATTATCACCATTCTTTACACACTGAATCCAAAACACAGTAACTGCTGGAGAGAAAATTAACTCCGTCCCAGCTGAAACCAGGGCAGCCCGTGCTCTTATCACTGTTGTTGCTGCTGCTGCCAGCTGGAAAAAGGGGCTTTGAATCCTCAGTGTTGGCAGTTGCTAACAGGACTGGGAGAGGAAAAGAACTTGAAGAACAGCTGAAAGGACCTCAGGGGACACGCGTACCAAGACACTTGCCGACATACACAGTGCAGCACTACCAGTAGCACTCCAAATCCAATAGATGCTTATGCATTTATTTTGAGATACTGTATGGGAAGTACTGAATGGGACTGGGCCCTTATCACTAACATGTTTGGTCTGTATTGCAGAAACACTGAGCGATGACTGCTCCAAGGCACTATCTCTTGTCATTCTGATTAATAGCACCTTCATTATGCCATGTTTTTATGCCAAGACACTTTTTCATTCCTGTGGTGGCAGTGTGCTCAGGAATTGCAGAAAACAAAATTGGATTAGGAAATCCCTGCAAGGTTTACCCTGAGTTGGCTGCAGGTCGCAGATGGTTTTTTCTGAGGAGAAGATACCGCTGTCTATAAGGAAAAATATCATCCATACCAGATCCAGGGTGAAAACACCATACCATACAGTTTGCTTGGGAAGATAAATCACACGCAGGAATTGGAGCAGATGACGTTACAAAACTTAGAGCAAATTATCTTTGGAGTCTCACTCATCCACCTCCCATCAGCCAATTTGAGACCTAATCTGTGGTCCCCCCAAAATAAGAGATGTAACCTCATTATTTCACAAAGCAAATAAATTTGTTTTACAGCCTACTCATCACTCCCAGCTCAGTACTTCCCTTGGAAATCAATTTTCATAATATTCAGAAGCACAGCTGTAAGGAAGTACAATTTATTTTCACACGAATCTAAAGTCAAAAGAAAGCAAGGTAGTGCAAGGTTACGGGCAGCTCTGATCAACACCGCTTTGCAGCCTTCTCTTGCCGATGAATGGGCAAGGGCATCAACAGTACATCCTACGCAGTCATCAAAAGGAACATAAAAGATGTCCACTAGCTAGATAAAGAGAGAAAGCAGTGTCTGTTAAAATATACCTCATGGATCATCTAAAAAAATTCAAGGTTCCCCTTTGCTGCAGTTTAGTCATCCAGCTAAGGATCCCATGCCAACAGGATAGCAGATTTTGCTTGTGCCTTTGGAGGCAGCATACAGGGGGGCTGAAGAGGCTGCCTGATCAGCCTCTGCTCCATTCAGTGTTTGTATTGCTTTTCCATGCCAGGAGGTCATGTGCTGGGAGCTCACCGCGTACCAGTCCATCAGGGATGACATTAGCAATTGTGTCCAGCACCTGCAGTTATGGAGCTGAGAAAGGACTGCGGCGCTGTGATACAGCAGGTGCTGCTCCCCAGACCTTGGTCTGGGCATGGATCCTGTGACAGAGAGGGACAGCACACATCTGGGGAAAGAGCGGGCAGATCAGGGCAGTGGGGTGTTGCAGTTTGTCTGAATTGCTGAACAGTTTTCCTGCGAGTGGATGTAACCTGCATGGTGCGGGGGGTGAGAGCAGGGTAGACTGAGCAGCTAGATTTGGGGGGAAGGGGAGAGCCCAAGTGTTTTGCTGACTCCAGGCTTTAGGACTCGCAGGCTACAGCGCACGTGCATGCTGGCTGAGTGTCCGCGGCACACGCTGGAAGGAGAAAAACACATCACTGAATCAGTGCTGTGGTCAGTTATAAGCCAGAGCTGTAACTGAGGATCTGGGAGGTGGCAAAGGACAGCGACAACCGTGCAAGGATTGCCCATTCAGTGAGGAGAGCCCGCTCCCTGCTCCCCACTCCCCGCTCCCCGTCCTGTCCCTGCCAGGGCAGAGGTGCTGCTCAAACACTACAGCAGCCCTTGTTAGCCGCCTGGTTTCTCCACCCTTCCCCAGAGGTGGGGGAAGACCTGTACCTGGGGGCCAGCCCTGGCTCTCACCTGGCCCAGCCACATGCCCCGGGGCAGAGTTTCCAGTGCCGCAGCCCCGGGGTCTGCGGGGCAGCCAGCCCCCTGCTGCTGCGGCTCACTGCCTGCTGCTCAGCTGTCCCATGCAGCAGCCCCGGGGCTTGGGTTACAGGACAGTTTCTAACTTTGTGCCTGTCCCAAGGCACCAGGGCAGAGGCACATGATTTGTAATTTATGAGGACACCCATAGAGCTGTCACTTTTAAGGCAGGTGTTGAGAAACTGGCAAGTGGCCCGAGCAAAGAAAAAGACTGACCTCACCCCGAAATAATGGTGGCCAACATGGTCACAGGACAGAGAGCACTGACATAAGCGGACTTTAAAAATAACTAGGTCATCCTGCTAGACTAGCTCACTCTCTTATACAAAGAAGCCATGAAGTACCAATTTATAGTAAAAGTAGGAGCGTAAAGAGCTATTCAAGGGGTTGACAAACATGTAGTATTTTGAGTCATCATTTTATTTAGCCTTTTTAATTCTCCTATTCAAATCAGATTTTAAGTCACACCACTAGACATAGCATCAGAATAAGAGGTAAGCTTTCAATGTCCGTGGACAGTGGTGGCACCAGACGCTGGGTGGCCGTGATTGTGAAGCGGTCACTAATCTGTGTTATGGCCACAGCCACCTCGCTTCAAATCTGAGTCATGGCAAAAACCTAAAAAGGCTGTTGGACTAGATGGTAGTTGTAAGTCTCTTACAGCTGAACTATTCTAGTCTGAAGCAAGCAAAGGCCACAAACATAGCATTTTGTTGCAGAGGAAGGTTGCTGAATATGTGTTAATAGAATCTGGCCTTAGGAAAAAAGGAGAGGAAATCCAGAAAGGAAATGACTGTTTCTCTACTTAATCCAAACTTTGGAAAAAAATCTTAAGGCAGACTGTTTTCCATTCAGATCTGAGACAGGTTGAGTACTTTCAAACAAATGCTGTTTTGCAAAAAACACTTCACACCTCCTAAGATCAGGACATTTTGCTGTAATTTGTAAGAGAAGAGAAACAGGACTTAGCTAAGCCAGAAACATCAAATAGTTTCAACAGCTATGAGAGTTACTAGATGCCAATAGTGACTTAGGTTTTGACATCCACATCCATAACATACCTATTCCTGGATTTATGGCACTCATTTAATTCTCTACACAGGTGAAGAGCATTTTCTGCGGCTCCTGCTCTCTCCAGCTTGGTCTGTCATTGGAGAGAGAGAAAGGGTAATTTTCCTATAGAAATCTCTTTTTAAATAATTCTTTCATACCACCTGAATGGTGCAAAGAGAAAGGGCAAGAACAGGGACTAGATACTGGCTACCACAGCTCTGTGAGAATACAGACACTGATACCCAGAAACATGAGAATTAACTTCATGTACTGGTTAACACTCTTGTTTATGTCAACAGTGTAAGTTCACAATGAATTCTTCTCAGCTTTTTCTTCCTAAAGGAAAACTGTCCCTCAGCAAGAGTATATATCACCCTTGTATTTAGCCAAACAGCTTTTCTCAGCCGGGAAAACAGAAACAAATAATACCAACATGGAAAACGCTTTTGCCTTGATCAAGTGTGCCTTTGAGTCAGCTGTTAATGTGTTGTCACATGGTGACTGTTCCTCGTCTGAGTAACTAGCAAACTACCATAAAAAGTCCAGTATCACTGGCATTTTTTTGTCAAGCTTGTGAAGCAGTTGCCTAAAACAAAAACATCAAGTTACCAGAGGTCAATAGATTGCTATCTAATGCTTGATTATTTCCATGCTCCCTCTAAAAAGTACTTGTTAATTTTCAGTTTCTCAGCTAACCCTTAATGATGTCCAAAATGTCTGTTCCAGTAATGTACCTATTCTGCAGCTTCTCTCATTCAGTTTTAGCATTCTCAGCTCATAACCCCGGGAAAGAGCAACACTGTGTCCCGTGTCCCATGTCCCATGTTCAATTTACATCTAATTTTTCCACTGCAACTTGCATCATGAGCAAGTTGTAATGGAAAAATTACAACTTGCTCCTACCTTTGTACTTGTGGAAGACTTCAGTTGCTCGGTCCTGAAGTCATCAAAGTGAACAGCAAAAACAGTTAAAAGAAACAGGGAGAATAACAACCAGTAAGCATGTTAATGATTTTTGGTGGTCAAAAAAAAAGAAAAGAAAACCTTGTTTCTTTTGTAAGACAGACTGAAAACAGGCCATAAGCAGTTTGCAGCATTTCATGGCAAATTGTAATTGACGGGCCAATTAAAGAAGAAATACCCTCAACAAAGCAGATTCTGTGAGCCCAAACATCTTACCCAAGTGACAGGCCACCTAATTAGCTTCAAATGGAATTAGG
This sequence comes from Podiceps cristatus, assembly GCA_000699545.1. Taxonomy (NCBI): domain Eukaryota; kingdom Metazoa; phylum Chordata; class Aves; order Podicipediformes; family Podicipedidae; genus Podiceps; species Podiceps cristatus. The sequence goes on along the minus strand of KL278224.1, from coordinate 8,616 downwards.
AGCTTGCTCCCTGTTTCTTTTCCAGCAATATGGACATCCTAATTATCTATATCCTATTTCATTCATTTTGATTGTAAACACCTTTCCAATACAACAGATCCCTTCTCAATCAGTGTACTACGGTCTGGGTTTGAGAAAGCCACGGTGCCTTTGCAGTTGTTCTAAGTTGGTGCAACCTTCTTTGGTGTTTTCTCTGCTATAACATAACAGAGAATTATATTGACCAGATGAATGAGTGTAGTTTCTGAATAGGTAAATTGTCCCTGGAAAAATAGCATTCCCGGGCATGTCAAAGAGCTGTTATAGGCTGCCACAGAGCAACAGCAGAGTTTACAAGGTGGTGACCATGTAAATTCTGAGATACCTGTAATTTGCCAATTTAGCCCAATCAGTAGATACTTTGCATAGTATCTGTCCCAGAAAGACTTTTTGGGGTTTTTTAAATGATCTTTGCTCATTATTTTAGTTGCTTGCTCTGTGTGTGTTACACTCAGAAAAGGGAAATTAAGTTGGGCTTTGATAGCTCAGCTGAAACAACTCCCGGTAAGAGTTTTTGACCGTGTGGCAAGAAGCAGAATTATACAAGATATCATACAGACAATATTAAAGATAAGATCTCAGTTCTCTCTCCAAGTTATTGACATATTTGGTGCTGATGACAGTCTAGGCACGGGAAGATCAAATCTTGTACACAATACCTACCAGTCCAAGGATCCCTGACAATTTTTTACTAAGCATAAATGACTTCACCAGATAATATCGATCTGCCTGTTAATTATATCACCTGGTCTGGTATTACCCATCCAAATATTGGATAAAAGCAATATGAAAGGCTATTAAATTGTAATATTTGGCTTACAACTGGATGTGTAGTTGTCCCCTGTATGTGCACCTAATAGACCCTATATCTTTAAGTAAAGTGGAAGGACAAGTATCCTTGACTTTCACTAGACTTGTGCTGTTAAATTACTTAGCAAAAGGTGAACCTAACTAGTTAGAATTTTGTAAATAGGGAAAATGTGACAGCATCATATCAGTGAAAGCATGCAAGGGAGGAATCAGTTAACTAGTTCTCACAATACTGGTCCATAGCCAGGAAAACTGTCCACAGATTCCTCTTGCGATGGTGGGGGCACAGACACTCTCCAGGCACAGCTCTGTAATTCACCTGTTGAGACATGAAGTTGAGCAGGGCTGAACTCGGTGCTTCCAGTACTCATTGAGACTTTCTTTGTCTCAGGTCCAGGGAGGGGGGTGGCAGGGATGTGAAATTTGGGGTTTTGGGTTGGACTGCTTTCTTCAACAGCCAAAACTAAATTCTGGGCAAATTTACTAAAAAAAAAAAAAAAAAAAAAAAAAAGCAAAAAAACCCATACAAATAATTGCTCATTTTTGCTAAAGCTGATCACAGTTATGAGTCAACAGTAAACCACCCAGGCAGGTGAGAGCACCGCATGTTGGAGTTTTGTGCCAGACTAGCTAAACATAAATAATCTCCAAACAATAGCCAGAGTTGCTGGGAAGCTACTCGAAGCTTTACAGTTATCCTCATTATGTTATAGGTTAAATAGGTTACATGTTTGAAGGTAACCTACCAGCAGACATCTTGATTAGATATTTCCAGGCTGACATCACCCACACATTTCTCTTCTTGATAATTAATTCTATGCAGCTCATGTATTGTTCCAGTCACATAAAAGCTTTCATTATGATCCTGACACCCTCGTTAAGATTGCACTAAATTTTGCATGAAAGGAGGGATTCCACTTCTTTGTATTTTTAGCAATAATACACATTTGCTACTCAAAAAGCAAGAGCTTTAATTTTGGAAGAGCACAGTATTTTCAAGCAAAGATGCTCTCAGAAGTAAGATCTTTGGTGGAAACACCAATGTAATTCAAAGACTCTCTCAAGCAGAAGACCATCTGAATTATTTTATGGCTATATGCAATTTTCTAACTATATGCTTATATAATGTTTACATACTGTGGGTACGTTGATTTAAGCTTGTTGCACAGAAGTGAAAGCATACAATAGTCCATGCTTATTCTTCTCTTCCATGTCTAATTGGCTGAACATGTTAGTGGAGAGACAAGAACAGTATTACTTCTGATTTAAAGGAAATTTCCCTTCTTGTTCTTAAACATCTTTCCTTGCTATAAATGCAGCCAATAACACTGGGTTTGACCCCAGTGCAGGTTGCAAGTGTTCTCCTTGACACCACAGCTATAAACACCTCCAATCCTCCCCAGCACAACCTGCAGTGCCCTTCGTTTGCACTTCCCAGTTCCCAGTATACCCAGTTCCCTGCTTGCTCTTGCAGTCACTGAAGCAGATTAGCCACCAGGGAACAATTTTATGGAAGTGCTTTTCATCATGAAAATTCCTTTGCTGGCCTGCCATATTTTTTCCTTACTCTTTCATTTTTCCCTAATCCTTGCAATCAGGGATATTTCTGGCTTAGGTATTATTAGGAAGAGGATACAACATAAATATCAAAGGTGCTGTACACCAAACTAGGTCCAGAAGACTTTCTCACTACCATGCCAGCCGTCTTCCAGCCAGCTGGGTGGCCAAGAAAATAATAAATCTGATCCATGCAAAGCAGTTGGCCTGGAATGCCTCATTACCCAGAGGCGAGCACAGGATCCAATTGACTAAATCCTCGTGGCATCCCAGAAGACTGCACTTCTTAGTCCACTCAGCAACGTCTGCAGTTCTTCATCGCTTCCTTCATCAATGGACCGTCTTTTTTTCTCCCCACTTCTCCTTTCCCTCCACCAATATGAAGTCAAAAGATTTTCTTTTTGCCAGCCAGGGGAATTCCTTTGCCCTGTCTGCTTTCTGAGGCTATTTTCTCCCTTTCAGCATATTCAGGGTCCTCTGTGCCTGGAGCCACAGGGTACTGAGTAATCTGAACTAGGCTGGCACTGTTGCAGTGAGTGTTCATGCTGAGCTTGACAAAATTTTTCTCTGGTACTAGAAAAGTAATAAAGCATATTTCCATTCATTGAAGGTGGTAGATTACACTGGGCTCAAAATTTGAATTCTGAACAGGAAGAACACATAGAATTGTCTCTACTTAATTTCCCCAATACATAAAGTGTTCAGATGTTCATAGATGTTTAGATGTTCAAAGTCTTCAGATGGTGCAGTGTTCAGTGTCCAATACATAAACAGTTCAGAATTAGACTCAAGAAACCTGCAGGGTATGCTCATCTACAGATATTTTCCTTTGTTAAAATATCCTGTCTTTCATCAGCTACAGTAATCTGTGCTGTCCTTCCACAGAAAGCCCTACCCAAGATGCTGTTACTCTGTTAACACCTACTATATCCCTAAGGATTGTGTAAGGATAAATTGTTACCAATTCTAATGCAACAAACTTCTATTATTAAAGACCATCTCATTAAGGAACCATTAAAAAAAAAAAAAAAAAAAAAAGTTGTTTTGTTTTCTTTGGGAATCAACTCACAGTCAGAGGCCCATTCACTGCATTGGATGGGAAAAAGGAGCAACGTACTATCATCTCAGAAAGCCAACAGTCTGAAGTGTTGCTAGATATTCTCTGTTTGGAAAGATTTCTTAGATTTTGAGAAATACCTTTAGAAAGAAATCACTGTAGTACTGCTCTTATTAGTAAATATTAGAACTGATTTAACGAAAAGAACCCAATGTGTCTGGGAAGTAAGGCCTGGGAGGACAAAGCGGAATGAATCTCAGTGGAGATCTTGTAGGCTCACATTTCACAACCCTGTCTGTTCCCATTAGTTCCAGTTGCTAGAGGGTTTGAATGGACTTCCCATTAAATGTTACATTTAGCTTCCTCCCCCACGCCTTTTACACAATCTTACCTCTCAGAGGACAATGTGATCTGGAGCAAATATGACTTACAAGATTGTGTTTTGATATAGCCACAGAAAAGTTTTTTTTGCATGCTAAAATGAGAAAAGTAGTAAAGACCTCACAAACCAAGATCACTCATAAGATAAACACACAAAGGTGTCAACAGAACTTCATTTTGGGAATTAATATGAGAGCTTTTTGCAAATGGGAACATGTTATAGATGTGGACTGGACACTGGAATTACTTACTATTTCTTTAAATTTAAGTGTAAGTGGCCTTTTTATTTGGTAGAATACATTTTAAACATTCAGGGCACAAAGCAGCAAGTTTCTTGGCTTTTTGTACTGAAATTTCATTACTAGAAGCATTTAACTAAGGGTTTAGATCCCTACCTATTCAAGAAAGCCCTTCCTTAAGTGCAGATGAATATAGGGATACTGAAGTATACGGTTGGGTCCTTTTCTCAATTACAATTAAGCTTTTTAAATCTAAAAAAGCTGTACTTCAATGTTCATTTTGTACAGAAGCAGTTGGCTGCCATCACTTCTTGTGACCCAATGAGTAGAAAAGGTAGGGTTTGGTTGTGGCTAATGAAAGAAAGTAGGCCAAAGCTGTTGAAGACAGCCAGGTTGGCACGGTCTGGCAGGGAACGGACCGTTCCGGTCGCACTGTTCTGCTGCAAGCCTTTCACCTGTAAATCCGGGGTGTGAGTGAGGCCAGCCTCGGCAGCAGTCAGCAGTTGCTGCTTCCCATGGCCGCAGCCCAGCAGGGAAAATGAGTTGGTGGTCTCAAACCAGGTGGTTGTGTGTGGTAAAAATCCCCAGCACTAATCGATACCCTTGATGGCAGAAGTCACAGCAGAAAGGACCAGCACCAAAGTAAGCAGGGAAATACATCAGCCAGCACAGGACCCCACTCTCCTTTAAATGGGAGGGGGAGGCAATGAGGGGAAAAGTTTCTGGAGCAAGTCATACAAATGAGTCAGTGTGGCAGGAATCAGCGACAATATCCAGGCTGTATCTTTTAGACACATAGTGCTCAAAGAAAACCCAAAACACTTGTCTAGACAAAGTAAGATTTTGCACAAAGAAAGAAACAGAGCACAGCACACCACATAGGCAGTCTGGAAATATCAAACAATCCCTAACTAATTCTGAGATACAGCTGGGAAAAAAAAGGTCTTGTATTCCTGTGAGACAAACAGGGAGCTAGCAACCTGATAGCTTGCCCCTACATCACCTAGAAAATCTTCATCACAAATTAACAAAAAAGTTTGGGACTACTAACTCTCACCCCCACTGAAGTCTTGTCACTGAAATCACAAGTACAGCCAAAGTCTAATTAACAGTCATTTTTTCTTTAATTCACCTGATGGCAAAGATATGAAAGGAAGAAGAAGCGGCAAATTCCACTTCCCCACCATTAGGAAAAACTGGTCAAAGGAACAAAATATTTATAGCTGATTGTGCAAGGACGGTCAAAAGATGGAAAACATCAGCTATTAGATAACCCTTCAGCTCCTCTCATCTAGCTGAAACACGTGTTACCACATCATCTCATGCACATTCCCAGCCACCGCTAATTCATTACTTGCAGACCTGCCCCTTTTCCCTAAAAACAACAGATGCCGGTGCTCTACCAGGGGTCTGCCCAGCCCCCCCCCGCTCCAGCCTCCGCCTGGCCAGCCCTGCGGGAGGCTGGCCGGCATGGTGAGTTAAGCCTAAGATTCTCAGGATTCCCCACAACATAACAGCAATGCTTCGGAGAGTTTCTGCAGCTTGTTATGGGGGATGCCATGCATGGTTACTAGAGGGTATATTTTCATTTAGTCTGAATGCTTGGCACCCTCGGACCGTAAACAGAAGCCTAGGTAGAAATAGATGGAATTATTTACTTACACTCCCAGTGATGAAAATGATTAGTCAATTAACTTTACTAATATACAGTATCTTGTGAGAAGATAAGATGTCAACAAGCAGAGCTAGCCTGTAGATCGTGTCAAAAAGGACAAGCCCACTGGCATTTAGGCTGATTCATGGTGAACTATGACAAGTATGCAGATTATGAGAGTTCCCTTTTATGTTTACATTTGTGCATTTTTCTTTGGCTATTTCTGATGATAGGCAGATTAGTGCGGCTACTTATAATTTGATCTCATTGACAGGAGAGCATTCAGCCTGGAGAGACATCCTGCAGCCCCAGCTTCCCATACTACAACAGACTGAGGGCACCGTGTTGGTAAATAGCTTCAAGGGGAAAATGGCAGCTAAAATTAGCCACGATGACATTACAGGGATCACGGAAAAAAAGCCTAGATGAAAAAAAGTTTATAACATGAGACAGGTTCAATTAGTTATTCAGTTCATTTAAGTAGTCCAGCTGGACGATTATAGACAGCTACCGATTCCATTACATAATCATGAAGCAATGTCCTCATGAACTTCTATTTGTGCATCACTGTATCTGTCCAGGATCTCTAAATCTCTTTTCAGTTCACTTGTCAAATCCACCCCTCCCCTTGTACGAGACAGCTCCTGGGCTATAATCTAGCATGTATTACCCACACTACATAATACAATTTCTTGGTGTCTTGAGCTATATAGGTGCTTCAAGCTTTCTGCCACTGAACGGCCAGCTAAGGTACCAAACGTGGTATGATCACAGATGGTCCGGACCAGAGTTTTCCGTTCATTTTATGCAAATGTAACTTCATCCTCTAAATGTGCACTTCCATCTTCCTGGGTGGTTTTACTCTCCCTCTGCTAATCTGCTGCTCTCATTCTATCAAAGGAAGTGGAGCCCTATGGCTTACTGTCAAGCAACAGGCTTCCCTCAAACACATCTAGCTGAGTGAAAGTAGTTAAAGAACACATTTTACAAACACTCCTTGGGCCAAAAAAGGCCCAAACTCTCAATTTGACAAAAGTTACATGAACTTTCCTGCCACAGGAACTCTGTGAACTCTCCATGTCTTTGATTTCAATGGGCAGTTTTGGTGAAAAGTAAATGTAAGTGTTTTGCTCTCCAGAGATTGTCTTTGATTTCAATGGGCAGTTTTGGTGAAGAGTAAATGTAAGTGTTTTACTCTCCAGAGAGCACACTTTAGAGATTTCCTGTGAACATTCATTTTTCATCTTTGACAAGGGTTACTTAAAACAATATGGACTCTTTAGGGTGTTGAGGGTCCTTTCAGATAACCAAGATGACACACTCCAAGTGGTGCGTAACACACAGTCTAGAATATGAAGAGCAACATGCCTATGCTTGTCCATACCACCATATAAACCCAAAACCGCCTGCATCTTCCTAACCATTTCTGTGCATCTGGACATCTCATTTGCACTAGCACTGTCAGATGTAGTCTAGCTTCAGCAGCAAGAAGACATTCCTGACAATGAGTAGCCCTGGTTTTGGTACATTTGCATGTAAGGACCTTTCATTGCAGATGTGCCAGGACAGTCTGAGGCAACATTCAGGCCATTAAAAATACAGAATATTAAAGAACAGCTAATATTGAAATGAAGTTTAGTATCTATGCAACCAGTTTCTGTGTGGGAGCTCACCTCACAGTAGATGCAAATATGTTAAAGCAGTTCTTCAGCTTCAGCTGTAGGGACTCATATTTTAAATTAATTGTATCTCCCAATTCAAGCCCAAGTTGTAGATCAAAATGGCTCTGACGCAGTAACGTAAGTGGTGGTAACAAAGCTTTCAATATTATCAGCTACTAATTCATAATTTTTCACGTATGGTGGTAACCCTCTCCCCATCCTGAAAATTTAAATAAATAAATAAATTTTTAAAATCAAGTTTGCAAGTATGTTACTTTAATGTAGGTATGTGCAAAATAGCTGTTGATTTGAAAAGTCTTTGCATCAGCTGGAAAAATTAAATTTTCCATTGCAAGGCATTATAAATTATCTGGAAGACCCCCTATTTCCTAAAATCAAGTAATGCTCAGCCTTACATCACTAACTACTGCCGCTACTGTCCCCAAAAGCTAAAAAGTGGTTCAAAGGGCAGCCCTAGCACAGGCAGAAAAGCCAACTCCAGTTTAATTTTTTCTAGCAAACTTAATGCTCCAAGGCGACCTACAGAGACGTGTGATCACCAGCGTTCCCAGCCACCAGCGAGCGCTCACCAGGCGAGAAGACCCCACACAGCCACAAGTGAGCTCCCGGCACAGCACCTCCATTCCCAGCCCATCCCCATTCCCGGTGAGATGACATAGGCTTCCCCTTCGGCCCTGGCCGACAGTCAGACACAAAACCCGCCGGCAGCCCCAGGGTGTCCTACCCTGAGACACAGTTTCCATCCAGGGGAGTTTCCAGCCCCTGCAGCCCCACACTGCCGAGAGGGAGCTGGGCTCTGGGATTTTTCCAGGCAATAAGCCAAAGGAAGGAAGGATGGGATACCCCCATCCAGATTTGACACACTGGAGGTGGATTTCAACCCAAGAATGAGGCCAGGAGTCCCCAAGGACACAGATGGCTGTCACACATTCTCTTTTCTGCTGGACAGACTGCCTCAAAGCACCTGGCACAGTCTGAGCCTTAGTGGCCATGCATGGTCAGTGGTCACAGGTCACCCCATGACAGCAAAGCCCTTGCTGGTGGCCCCAGACCTTTCACCCAAGTCACTTATTCAAGGGCAAGGTGTTTGCATATGTTCTTACTTGCCATGGGTTCTTCCCCTTTAATAGAAAGGTAATCCTAATCCTAATCCTAATCCTAATGAGGTAGAATCATAGAATCACAGAATCACAGAAT
>KL278223.1:0-41864 GCA_000699545.1 Podiceps cristatus | reverse complement strand
GGGACTCCAAGAATAACAAGAAGGTCTTCTTCAGGTACATCAACCATAAAAGGAAGGACAAAGAAAGTGTATCCCCCATGATGGGCAGGACTGGCAAACTGGTAGCAATGGACCTGTAGAAAGCTGAGGTACTCAATGACTTTTTTGCCTCAGTCTTCACTGTTGACCTTTCCTCCCACACGTCTCAAGTGGATGGACAGCACAACGGTGTTGGGGAGTCGGCAGGACTGGCAAACTGGTAGCAATGGACCTGTAGAAAGCTGAGGTACTCAATGACTTTTTTGCCTCAGTCTTCACTGTTGACCTTTCCTCCCACACGTCTCAAGTGGATGGACTGCACAACGGTGTTGGGGAGTCAAGTCCCTCCCACTGTAACAGAAGATCAGGTTCGTGACCACCTGAGGAACCTGAACATACACAAGTCTATGAGACCTGATGAGATGCATCCCAGAGTCCCGAGAGAATTGGCTAATGTAGTTGCCAAGTCACTCTCCATGATATTTAAAAAGTCATGGCGGTCAGGTGAAGTCCCTGGGGACTGGAAAAAGGGAAACATTGCCCCCATTTTTAAAAAGGTGAGGAAGGAGGACCCTGGCAACTACCGACCTGTCAGCCTCACCTGAAGCACAGATCATGCACCTGTCACCTGGAGCACAGATCATGGCACAGATCCTCCTAGAAACAATGTAAGGCACATGGAGGACAGGGAGGTGATTGGAGACAGCCAGCATGGCTTCACCAAGGGCAATTCCTGCCTGACCAACCTCGTGGCCTTCTGTGATGAAGCAACTAAATCAGTGGACAAGGGAAAACCATTGGACATCATCTATCTGGACTTCTGTAAGGCCTTTGATACGGTCCCCCAAAACATCCTTCTCTCTTAATTAGAAAGAGACGGATTTGACGGATGAATTGTTTGGTGGGTGAGGAATTGGCAGGATGGTCGCGGGTAGTGGCCAATGGCTCAATGTCCAGATGGAGAGCAGAGATGAGTGGTGTCCCTCAGATCTGTATTGGGACCACTACTCTTTAACATCTTTATCAGTGACATAGACACTGGGATCAAGTGCACCCTCAGCAAGTTTGCAGATGACACCAAGCTGAGTGGTGAGGTAGACATGCGTGAGGGACAGGATGTCATCCAGAGGGACCTGGACAGGCTTGAAAGGTGGGCCCGGGTGAACCTCATGAGGTTCAACAAGGACAAGTGCAAGGTCCTGCACCTGGGTTGGAGCAACCCCCAGTATCAACACAGTCTGGGGGGTGAAGGGATTGAGAGCAGCCCTGCCGAGAGGGACTTGGGGGTACTGGTGGACAAGAAGTTGGACATGACCCAGCAATGTGCACTGGCAGCCCAGAAGGGCATCTGCACCCTGGGCTGCATCCCCAGCAGTGCGGGCAGCAGGTCGAGGGGGGGATTCTGCCCCTCTGCCCCGCTCTGGTGAGACCCCCCTGCAGTGCTGCCTCCTGCTCTGGGGCCTCAGCACAGGAGAGACACGGAGCTGCTGGAGCGGGGCCAGAGGAGGGACACAGAGATGATCCGAGGGCTGGAGCCCCCCAAAATCAATGAGGTTGCCAAGCACACAACATTTTTAGTCAGTAAAAAACCCCATACTGAATATTTCTATCCTTTATGAAGAGAGAAATACAGTCTTTCTAAATTTATTTAAAACTTTCCAGAGAATTCTACAGTAGAGATATACTTAGCTAATTAATTTTGCCAAAGCTTGAAATTATGCAGAATTATTTTACTTTCAAATTCTATAATTTAAAATTTGTTTTATATACCTATTTAATTCACATAACCTCCCTTCCCATTTTTTTTAGTTGTAATTAAATTCAGTGGAATTTTCTGGAAAGATTGCTGTGCTAATTCCTGAAAATTCCTTGTTAATTTACTTTGAGGAACTGAAAATGCTTTTTAACTTACAGTTAAGTCTACATAACCATGGCCTTGAATGACTGACTTCAAGCACATTCTTATGGAGGGATCATGCATTTCTAATTTATCAGTGTAAGACTGTCAGTCTGACCAGTGTTATCCTAGTGATCCACTTCCTTTACCCCTTCCACCCCTACATTAACCCTGAATACATATGTATGCCTAATGGGTGGCTTTGATTCTTTGTTTTAACCTGATAGAATGTTTATAAATATATGCAGAAGAAAACAAAAAAACATATCTGAAGTGTTGTGGTAGAACACAGGAGCAGCAAATGGGAATTAGTGCTGTATTTGTCAGCCCAATGGAGCAGCACTTTCTCCAGCTCCAGGTGCCAATCAGCAGGACTTCACGCACTTTCTCTCACTACCTGTCCCAGTCCTGAGCCCTAGAGTGAGAGCAACCAGGGATGGCAGAGGAGGAGGATGCAGAGGAGCGGGACTACATGTACAGTGTCAGTGAGAAGTAGGTTGTCCCCGTGAAAACCAGCATCCTGGCTGCTTTTTATGTCCACATGGTGAGTCAAGACTTCAGTCTTCATTATTGGCCCAGTAATACCAAAAAGCAGAGCTCAAGTGGTGAACTCAAGTTTTCAGTGAACTGATGACCTTCATGAAAGACTACAAATCATTTTAAAGCACTTTCTGGAGTTTAAGAATGGGATGAGCTATTTGTATGGACACAGCCAACGTATTTTTGGTTTTTTCCTTAAGTGAAGGTTTATATGAAAACATCTGTCAGCTGGCCCTAAAATTTTGCTCATGCAACCTGTCTGAAATCAAAAGGAGTCTAGGAAGAAGACAAGCTGGGAAAAGGGAAAGTAAATAGACATCCTGAAGCAATATAAGAAGGTTTTGTTGCAAGAGTCATTTTCACATCTTCAGGCTATAGTAATCCTTCTTAAAAAAACAAAAAAAAAAAAAAACAAACAAAAAAAAAAAAACAAACTGATTTGCTGGATTACTGGATTACTGGTTAGAGTTTCATTAGTTGCATGCTATATGTCTTGACTGCCATTTTGTATAAAGTAAGAAAGATTTTCAGATGCTCTGAAATACTAATGTTGAATATATGAAGAAACTTCTGCAAAATCTCAGTGTTGCACTGTGATGCCATAAAAGAAGTTGATGCAGCTGAGCTTTACTGTCCTGTATAAATTCAAAGCTCCAAGATGTTTGTTTAACTACTTTTCTGCAGCAGTCATCATCATGTTTCATCTGCAACATGAAATCATGTAGAGGCCAGCAACAGTCTGAAAACATCTTAGCTAAGGGAGAATTATGTCTGTAGCTAATGTTAGCATTGGATGACTTTCTCCACAAGCCATTTATTAACTAGAAAATATGCTTTTGAATAACTACAAACCACTTGTAATTGCATATTGAATTCAGAGAAAAGTTGTTAATGAAAATTATTATTCATTATACACTTAATGCATAAGTTATTAATAACTTATTTTCTATTTATTTTAGAGCTAATCTGATAAAAAAAGTGAAAGAGAAGTCATCAGTTAGATTCACAAAATACTGGAAGAGGTTGTATCCTTCGATACAGCAGTTAGGCTTTTACCCAAGGAACGGAGAACATGCATCAAATTCTCCTTTATCCTTAAGAGATCTACATCCACCGCTCCTGCTTTCCAAGCATCTCACTCTGTTGATAGTCTACCACTAACTATAAAACACAGAAATGAAGTCACTGAAGCACAGCTGCACATGGGGAAGGGCAACAGCCATCCTATAAAGTCACTGTTTGTCTCAGTGACAGTATTGGTATTTTATACTTCATACAGAGCAGGGCAGGAACATGGTGGGGAATGTGGGAACCTTTTTAAAACAGCAGAGGAGCCAACCTTAGGGGTCTAATCAGGTGCAATGACCTACCTCTGGTTTTACAGAGGCTAATGTCACACTCATCTTTTCATTACTTCATGGTTAAGGGCGATGCCTGATATTCAAAAGAAACATTTCTTGATGGACAGATGATTTTTTTTTTCATATTAAAGAGAGAAAAAAAAAAAATAACTTTTGGGGTTTTTTTCTACTGATTGTTCGATTTTAGCAGTTCTACCAAAAAAGAGTTATGTTCACAGTAAGCATTTATATCATTGATGTCTTCCCCAACATATAAGAGCAGAGGAAGTGATCATAAAGAGAGCTGGTTTCAGGAACAAGCAATTGCCTTTAGTCCAAGATCACAAGGAACTGAGAGACAAGCACAAGGACAGCTGAGATTGCAGCATAAATCATCTAGGGAAGGTAGGAGGAAAAGGTGAGAGTATGCTGTAGCTTCTGTCCTGAGTCTCCAGTGCTCTAATCCAGATACTGCTCACCAGAGTACTTATTCCTTTGTTAGCAAAATACCACAAAAGGATTTTGCCAAGCAGATTAACAACATTAACAAATTAGCAGCATTTGTATTATATTTGTATTACAACAGCTCCTGTCAGAACAAGATCATCGTATCATGCTAACTGTACAAATGTTTCTGATCTGTAGAGCTAACAGTCTGAATTCAGACACAATAAACAAATAAAATAAATGGAGAGACTGGAAAAGAGGACAGGAGGGAAACAGCGATAAGAACACTTAGTTGCATAGACCATGTACATGCATAATTGTGACTTTGTTTATAAACCAGAACCAAACATGAAATATTAATGAGGTTAGTAATCCCTGCTGGCCAGCTGCCTAGCCGTTAAAGGAAGGACAATTTGTCTGTAAGGAGAATATTCCTACGCCCCGCTGTGTTGCTGAGAGGGATTTTATAGATGCCATAAGGTTTATTCAGTTTCTTAATTCTGCTGGCCGTACCTTCTTGAGTCAGCTATGCAAAGATAAAAGTCATACCTCTTATGGGTAGATATTCTCTTTCATCCACTTTAATGCTCATAGCAACTAAGGGAGTCCTTGCCCAATGCATTCTCTACAAGGGGCACACTTGACATATTGGGATGGAAAGTACACTTATAGCACAAGTGAGTTGAATGTTGCCTCCTTTTAACTGACAGGATGTTTTGTGATTTCTGTTTTACTAGTAATATAATCTATTATAATATGCAGATATATTACATGGTAATAAACACATTGCAGTAATAAAAACTTTGGATTAAGATCAACTAGTCTCCTCCCTTCTTCTCTGCCTCATGAAGCTTAATCCCAATTCAAAAGACTGTAATAGCTTCTTATGACATCAGGATTTGCTGTTAACACAAGGTTCCGTGCAATTTTCCACTTGCCATGTGGCACTCAGCCCTAGGCACAGCTGTGCTGCTGCCCTCAGCCTGATGCTTCGCTCCCGGGGAGCAGCGAGCAGTGGCGGTGGGCTGGGCTGAGCTGTGCCGAGGGATGCTGGGGGGGGGCAGAGTGAATACTTTCCTGACAGGTAATTCTGCCTCTGGATTGCCATAGCTGCCTCTGTCTGTGTTGATGCCTGTCTCCTGGGAGACTGAGCTCTCCTCTGCTTTTGTTCGCACACGCTAAAACCTGAATACAGGGAGAAATTAGCTGTTGTTGACAGCAGCAGTCAATGGGAGGGTTGTTCATCTCCCATCTTTCCCTCTACCCTTCCTCCTCCTTCATTTTCCCCCGTGGTTTTGAATTGTTTTCTAGGCTGGTATAAATAAGACAAATCTCCTCCCAATATTCATTGCAGGTAGCATGCTGACACCTGTGAACTGTCTGCCGTACATGGAAAGATCAGCTCAGAGCAATGGGGGTTGTTTATGCCTTATGAGGAAAGTTGCTGGTAGGTGAGCAGTGAATTCGCAGGTAGAAGAGGTGCAGGAACTGCAATCCCATGGGAAGGGGCTGCATAGCCTGTCTCCTGAATAAGCAGTGCTCAGCACTGGGATGCTGTCACCGGTTCAAGAAAGCCATAAAACACATGGGAGAAGCCCCAGGGAGGTATGAATCTGTGCTTGTCCCGTTCTTGTACTTTTGACTTGGCATCTGCTGCTGGTCAGATACCAGGCTAGACAAATCTTTGGTCTGAGTAGAGCTGTTCTTGCATTTTTATGATCTTGTCAACTGTCATCCTAACTTGTTATATTATGGGAGTCATCTCGGATCAAAAAAAAAAAAAGACCTCATCATCTACCTTACTCTTCTCTCCTCAACCCTCTTACCATGCATCTCTCAACTTCAAGCTTTTAGGCAATCTTAAAAATTATTTTCCATCTTTGTTTTCACACTGCCCCAAGTCTCTTGGGACTAGAATGGGAATAGCCAAAATACTATGAGAAAGCCTTTTCTCAGGCTATTTACAGCTTATCCAGAAGAAGAAAGAACTAAAAAAACTCATAAAAAAACCAGTTCTCACAAGACTGTCCAACCCAATTTAGCAGATAAAAGGGATCTGAATAGCTTCAAGAACTATTCAGACTTTTGGGTGGTTCTCAGTCCTGACCTTTTTCAACAGTTTATGATTTACTGATCACAATCTCTATGTAATATCATTGTCAGGAAATCAAGATTTGTTTTTTGCTTGGGTTACCAGGAAGTAAATTATACTCTTCTCTTTGAACACATGAATTTTACAGTCAATGAAGAGAGGTAAGCACCTAACTTATGTGCATTGCACCCTCTTCTAGAGCCATCAGAGATGGCAATTTAGGCACCTGTTATATGCCTAAGGGTTAGAGTGTTTAATGTTCCTCCATTCAGCCTCAATATAAGAAAAGTCTTGCTCCAAAACAGAAGTCACTGTGGAAAGTCTCAATACTGTGGTTCCACTCAACAAGAGAAACTTGCTTTTCAGGCCTTAAGCGAAGTTACCTGTGGGGGGGAAAAAAAAAAAAAAAAAAAAAAGACAGTTGTTAAGCTTCTGCACAGTGGCTTTTCAGACAGATGGCTGACAGGCTGTCCAGAAGGTGAGAATAGTGCTTGGTTTTATATTTCTTGCCTTGCTTGGAATCTAAAAGGAAATTGGTATTGGAGACAATCCAGTATGGATAAGTGCTTTAGCTCCTATGTTTTCCCTAACAAGAAACTTCTGATCAGATGTAACAAAACCAGACCCTTGAAGTGCAACATTGGTCTCAGTAAATTCAGGGGCAAAATTTCCAACAACTTTAGCTGGATCCAGGTTTCTCTCAGATAATTTTGTCAAGAAAGACCTTTTTTCCTGAAGTGCCCTTAAAGAACAGACAAAACTTCTATTACAGAGATTTGGCGCAGTGACGTGATTATAAGGAGAGTCCAACACACACACCCCACCCCACCCCCCCCCCCCCCCCCCCCCCCCACTGACTAGACGATCAACCCCAAATCCCTGAATCCTATGCAAAAATGAACTTTTGCTTCTAAGATTTGAGCAGGAGAGTTGTTGCCTTCTCAATGGCATTGTGGTACCCTTGACTGAATTAACTCTGGTATGGAAGACCTTAAGAAAGGCCAATTTATCATACTGAGAAGCAGCCTGCATTGTAGTCATACCCATCACCTTCAATTACATATTTGCATGTGGTTAGGAAGAAGAACTGAGTGGGCTGTTACAAGCATGGGAGCAGTCTGTAGCTCTACAACAAAAAGATACAATGGGAAACAGCAGTGAAGCTGATGATTTTGGGGGATTTCAGGAGGGATTACAAGACACATGGTGGAGTGCAGTGCATTGTTTCCTACAGCCAACACTCAAACTGAAACAAAAACCTCCCTTTAGGTTACAAGTGAAACTTGTGTATCTGCAACTACCATTGTAGCTACCAACTAGCTCAGCAATACAAACACAGGAGGTTAGAAATGTTTTTTTTCAGCAGCAGATCTGGGGCTTATCATAGAATCATAGAATCATTTAGGTTGGAAGAGATCTTTAAGATCATCAAGTCCAACCACTAACCCAGCACTGCCAAGTCCCTCACTAAACCATGTCACTAAGCTCCACAGCTACACATCTTTTGAATAACTCCAGGGATGGTACCTCAACCACTTCCCTGGGCAGCCTGTTCCAGTGCCTGATGACACTTTCAGTGAAGAAATGTTTCCAAATATCCAATCTAAACCTCCCCTGGCATAACCTGAGGCCATTTCCTCTTGTCCTCTCGCTTGTTGCTTGGAAGAAGAAACCCACACCCACCTCTCTACAACCTCTTTTTAGGTAGCTGTAGAGAGCAATAAGGTCTCCCCTCAGCCCCCTTTTCTCCAGACTGAACAACCTCAGCTCCCTCAGCTTCTCCTCATAGGACTTCTGCTCTAGACCCTTCACCAGTTTTGTTGCCCTGCTCCAGACATGCTGCAGCACCCCAGTGTCTCTCCTGTAGTGAGGGGCCCAAAACTGAACCCAGCACTCGAGGTGCGGCCTCACCAGTGCCAAGTACAGGGGGACCATCACTGTCCTACTCCTCCTGGCCACACTGTTGCTGATACAAGCTAGGTTGCCTTTGGCCTTCTTGGCCACCCAGGCACACTGCTGGCTCATACTCAGCCAATTGTTGACCAACACCCCCAGGTCCTTTTCTGCTGGGCAGCTTTCCAGACACCCTTCCGCAAGCTTGTAGCATTGCCTGGGATTGTAGTGACCCAAGTGCAGGACCTGGCACTTGGCCTTGTTGAACCTTATTTAATTGGCCTCAGCCCTTTAATCCAACCTGTCCAGATCCCTCTGCAGAGCCTTCCTATCCTCCAGCAGATCAACACTCCCATCCAACATGGTGTCACCTGCAAACTTACTGAGGGTGCACTCGATCCAGATCATTGCTAAAGGTACTAAACAGAACTGGCCCCAACACTGAGCCCTGGGGAACACCAATTGTGACCAGCCATCAACCGGATTTAACTTCATTCACCACAACTCTTTGGGCCTGGCCATCCCGCCAGCTTTTTACCCAGCAGAGAGTAATGTGTGGATTGTGTTTCTCGTTTGTTTATGGTATAGTAAAATGTTTTTCTGAGCTAAATTAATGCAAATTCTTCAAACTGTCCCTTTGCGTAGTATCAATGTATTGGGCAAAATGTAATCAGACTCTATGAGGCTCAAGGGAGCTTGGCAGTGAAAGAAGGAGTAAATAGGCTGGACAAGGTTAAGTCTGCATTTATAAAGATCTTCCATTGCAGATACAGCTAAAAGAAAGTGAGTTGGAGCCTGGAAGGGAGAGATGGGCAGATTCAATAGAAATTCATTGAGAATTGAATGGCAAATTCCCATAGACTCCCCTCCCTCTCCACCTCCCTTTCTGAGTCATTGTGATTTGCCCTGGAGAAACAGTTTATCCAGGATACAGGCAGGATTTTCCAAAGGGTGGATGGGATTTGGGAGGAATGACAATGACCCACTGGCCATTTGGAGGTGGAGAGGAATACAAGACCACTGTGGGTGATGTCAATTAATTAGTTGTGAAAAGGTGGCAACAAAAACAAGGGGTCATGGAAAGCTTAGGTTGCATTTGCATATGAGCAGACCAAGACATATCTCATGCCTCACTCAAGAGGAGACTTAATTCTGTTTGCTCGTATGCTCACCCAAGAGAAATCCTTGTCTGAATGATACAAATATCTGTCCTGCTCTGTTTATAGTACTTTCAGTCAAAAATAGCTGGGACAGGAGGGAGTCATGTAAGGAAAGCAGTTTGCTTATGAAAATGTGGGGGTTTTTTTCCTGTTTGTATATAATTTGTATACACACCCACACACGCACATGTGCATGGCCACATCTCACAGATGAGTTTTTCCTAAAGAGGCTCGGTAGAGCAACCAGTCGTAATACTTTCTCACAGCTTTGCTTACTAGCAGTGTTTGGAACAAAGATCTTGGTTGAAAGTCCATCGGAGTCTGTGGAAAGATGCCCATTGACTTCACTGAAATTTGGATCAGGTCCCTCCTATTTAGAAGTTGGAAAATAGGCTGCAATTTCTGAGCTGTATATGCTGGACTAACTGGGCCTGAAACTAAGTGCACAGAAAAGCCCCAGATACCCAAGGCTGTATCTTGCAAATGAGTCTTGTTTCTGTCTGCTTACGGATCATTGAGTTCTTCAAAGACAATCATTGGGTTTTCTGTCCTTACAAGGTTTGGAAGCTCTCAGAGATGTCATCTGCAAGATATAACCATCACTGTGGTCATGGCAAAAGATGCAAATTTAGTCTTCTGCAACAATGAAAAGTAGTCTTTAACAAAAAAAAAAAAAAGAAAATAAAAATGGAGGAAGAAGAAATACATGTTGAAGAGAACTATTTCAGATTCTGTTTGGCAAAATAGATATTCTTCAATCCTCCAACAGGCTTGAATAAGAAGAAGTGTGTGTGGTTTAGTCTTGGCAGTTTTAGCAAAGCAGTTTTGGAAAAGTTTTAAATGAATGACCAGTGTAAGCTTTTGCATGATGAGGGATGCACTGACCATGCTGTTTCTGGTCCCCTTCTTGAGAATTAATTAATTAACTACCTTCATACCTTCTTTTTTTCCAGGCTTTATTTCATTTTTTTGCTATAATAGCAATCTAGCACACTAGGTTTTTGTTTTGTTTTTAATTGAGACATTAAAGTTACTACTTCAAGCTCGGAATAGGCATGAATAACAATAATAGGACACATCCTGTCTTTCATCTATGAAGAGATGCTGCATTATCTTGAGGCTTTTTAGCATCAGTGAGAGTTTTTCCATTGATTTCAATGTCAATTTCATTGATTTCGGTCTCGGGAGAAGGGCAGATGGGGGACAAAGGTAGCTTTAAGCTGGATGTCAGCACTCTGTTATTTCTGCACCAGAGGAATCCATTCCAAGTCTATTGTTTTCTGCAGTGATACATTACTAAAGTGACATAATTATGTGGGTGACATAAGATTTATGCTATCCTTAATAATTCATTTATTTAAGTGTTTGGGGTTTGCTCTTAATGTGACAGGTGTACACACTTCTCAAGACACCAGCTGAACTGTCTTTCTTTTAAAATAAAGTTATTTACTTTTGGAAAAAAACCCAGATGTAGATAGTCATCTATTCTTTTCAGTTTAAGTTTCATTCAGACTCATAACAGAGTTTGTTTAATTTTCTTATCTTCATTATATTTTGATGACAACTTAATTATTTTAGAAAAATTAATAGCTCCTCCACTTCCCTGTGTTAAACACGAGAAGAGTACTATGCACTAATTATAAGGAGTGAACTACAACTGACGTCAACAGAATTTGTGTGACTGCATATGTTATAAATGAAATCAGAATATTATACAACAGCTGGAAGACAGTCTAAGAAATAACTTTTTGAATGGCATGTTAAGGAACACACTGACTAACACATTCATTTAATTCAAGAATCTCTACACAAATAGTGTTCTTGTCTACTGACTTTTGCGTAGCCTGGGAAATGTAAATGAAGTGATTTCTATGCTTGTTTTGCCCAAATGTAGTGATTCATATTTAAATACACCAGTTGTACTCTGATTAGAAATTGGTTTAAACTGCAATGAAGCCTGATTTAGGCAGAGTCTGAAGAGCTCAGGATAGTCGTCACTCCTATAGTCACTGTGAGTGTACAACTAGTGAAATACTGGGAAGGAAACTCATCACCAACTCCAGGATTTTGAAAAACAAGTGAAGCCTGACATCCTCCTATTTGTTGTGCACAAGAGCTCATTTTAATAATTTGTGATCAAAAAAAGAACACGCTAGCTTTTGACCTTCGACTGCGTTTATCCCACTCCTTTCTGGGTGTAATAGATATTCTTTTTCTATTCTATTTCACTACATGAACAGGGCCCAACTTTGTGTTAGGGGAGTTCCTGCAGACAGGAATGGCAGACTCAGAAGCAATCTGTGGCACAGAAGACCATGGAGAAAACAGTGGACTCATTTCTAGTGTAAAGAATTACTTAAAGGGGGCAAGAGTGAAACAATATTTCTCAATTCATACATCTGATCTCATAATCCATAAACTAGCAGTTTGTTGCAGATTCCAATGATAGTACACAAACTGATTTGTGCAGACATTTGAGAATGTCTCCAAAGCCCTAATCTGTAAACTAAAACAAAGATCACCAATAACATCTGTTCAAAACATAGGCAGTAAATATCTTGAAATACAACTAGTCTTTTTTACTGTAAAGCCTTTACAGTCATTAGCACACTGCCATTCATGATTCTGTGGAATAATATGTTAGTAAGAGAGTGGAGAAAGAAAGTGAGTGTCACCAGAGGATCAGCTCCTGCTGGACTCACTCAAGAAAACAGAGGATAAATTGTCCATTATTCAAATGCCATTTACCATTTGCACAAATCATTGATGTCATTGACAAGATTATATTGGAAGTTTATTTTAGCAGGTGCCTATTAGTATTCATTGTATTTGAGGTATCACCAGGGACCTTTGTTTTCCCAGGCTGCTGCTGTTGTCCATTCTTCATTTGTGCCTGAAGAGGATTTACTTTGGTCGACTTTGAAGTTGCTTATGAATTTGATATGGAAATTCACTCTGTAAAAAAAAAAAAAAAAAAAAAAATGGTATTTTACTCCAAAACAACTTGAGTTTTATATTTGGTATGTATTTGGGTTTGTTTTTGTTTTAATTAAACTCTCAGTGAAGACTACACTCTTACTCTGCAAATCTGTTGTAGATTAGATACCAGAAATTGCCAGTGCATTCATGCTGTTGTTACGATTCTTGGCTGCAGGTATGCAGATTGATTTTCTGTAACTGAAAATTTAGAGCCATATACTTGGTATTGCACTTTCATGTCATCTATCAGAGTGAGGGGAAAAAAGAAATCATCTCACTGAACATAAAGCTTGCCCTCAGGCACTGAGATGTCTCACTACAGCCCTAGCATGAGCAACTCTTAGGAATCAGAAAATATGAATGGAAAAATTGTAATCCTTCTTGGAGAGAAGCTAACCTCTTGAATATATGCCTTAAGAGAGTAGAGTGTCAAAGCAATGTTTTCTTCCTGTTCCCCTCATTTAGTTGCCAGTGATACACAGCAAATGCCGGGACAATATTCTTCTTCCAATATTTCCTCTGATCCCTTGAGAAGCTTCATTCTCACAAAGGAAAGGGAGGGAAAATGCTATTTAACTTTGCTCCCCTCTGCAAAAATATAGAATTTTTCTGTTAAGGAAAGAGATACGATCACTTGGCATAAGGACTTCTAAGTCACACTGGACAAAGTTAGGACAGTGATAGCAGTATCAACAAGTAATTGTTGAGGAAATTCCTTAACATCAGGCGGTATTTTCTCAGTCTTCTTGTAACAAAGTATTGATTGTCTTCTTGTAAGAAAGTATGGATTAAAGATTGATTTAATGGGATGTGAATTTCACCAGGACTACAGAATAGTAACATAACATGTAAATTTAGGTGTTGATACACATATCTTTTGCCTATATCTTTTGATGTAAAATATCTTATATATATATATCTTATCAACCTATATCTTAATACATATGCACTCCTGGCAGGCAGGGTCAGACCGCACACATCACCCCTGTGGTTACAGAGCTGCTTCTGTGCAACTTGTAGCTCAAATAACTTTGCTTTCCCTTTTCCCTGAGTGTATTGAAGATACTGAAGACAAGGTTTGGAGGCAGAGTAGGTGTCTTCCATGAGACAAGTTAATATATGTGGGAATACAGACAAGTTTGAGGAAAAGGTTTCCTGTTAGCAAAAAAAAGTCAAGATGTTCCAAGATGATTAATCTGTATCAAAACAAATAAAACATGTGTGCTTAATTTAATCTTACTACAATTACCCTTTTTTTTTTTTTTTTTTTCTTTTCTGTCTTGGTAGCCTTTGATGAAACCATCTTGAGCTGCAACATTTGTCATTTTTTCCAGGTATATTATTTGAGCAAATAATAGTATATATTATTTCCTAATTATCTGCTTTCTATGCAGTGGAACAGATTCAGCTGGAGCAGTTTGCAGCACTCCTCCTCCTCTGAGCCACTTGTAGCTTTCTGGTGAGGGCATTTGCCTAAAAGATAGGCGCAGAGCTGTTTTAAACTGAAGACATACTTGAATTTCTGTCTCCCACTTAGAGCTGTGTGCTCTATAGTACAAAGGTGTATTTTTGTACCTATGTTTTGAGAGGAAAAAAAAAATCATGAAAAAAAAAAGGAAGAGAGAACTATACCTACCTCTTTAAAGAATGGTTACAGACTATAGAACTTGAGTATATAGCAGTGCCTCTGTGCAGCCCTGCGAAAAGTACTACAAGGTGGGCTGTTTTGCAAGTAACCTCAGAGCTTAATCCTGGTTTGCTCGCGGCATCTGTATGGTGAGTGTGACAAGAGCTGGATATCCATCCTCAGGTGCAGTACAAGGATGAGTGCAGTGGTGTCTGTTTGGGGACCAGGCTTTAGCGGTTCAACATTAAAGCATCTAACTATTAAGTTTGTAAATATTTAGATGTATCCCTAAAGCTTCAGTTTCTGAATATTTACTTATTCCAGAAGGTGTGAAGAGCTAAGGCTAGCCAACAGGCTAGTTGGGAGAAAAAGGGTCATTTGAGACTGAGGTAAAAATTAAATTGCCTTTTAAGGTTGCAACAGTTTGCTGTGTGGTGAAAATGAACTTTATTACAGAACATTCAGGAATTCCCATGATGTAGTGGGATCTAGTTTTTGTTCTCTACTAAAATCTACCCAGCCTGTTAAGCATATCACTTCAATCCAGTTTCTATTATATTTGATTCTTAAATGTTGTCCTCTACAATGTTTCATGTGTGAATAGCAACTTCCAAGGTTTTTGTTGAGAGAAAGATTACCGTACTGCTAGCACTGCCAGTCAGTCTCTATTTATCCTTCCAGCAACATACAATCTTTAAAAATTCCCATAGCTACCTGATATTTATAGGCCCATTTATTATCCAAAGCATAATTTTACTTGTGGGAAGGCACACAAATACCCTGTGTTGCAGAACGTCTGGTTTGCGTTTTTTTCCCCTCCAATAATTCTCTGGCTTTATTAATTTTAGATGGGATTCACTCTACTTAAGAGGAAAGTATCTGAGTGAAACTACCAGTCACCTTCTACCAGCAATTTATAGAAATAGGCCCTTGGGAAGAAGCAATTCATCCCAGCAGTCTGGGATGCTCTTCAGGTGGTGCCTTTGTCCCATCACTGAGGTGGAGACTGCTTAGGTGTCATGCCTACCTTGTGATGGTGATTACTAAGTGAGACGAATTCTAGACCTTTAATTTACAAAAATACGTTGCACATTCTAGGTAGTATTCTGACCGACATCAAAATCACATTTAGTTTCTGATTACAAGGATTTAACCTACTTTTTTTAACAACAAATCCTGGATCTTAGAACTTAATTTTTGTAACAAAAATATTCTAATATAATGAAAAAAATCCAGTCACTTGCAGAGCTAATGAAAAAAATGGGTTCGTGCAGTGACTTCAATTTACTTGCACAAACATATAATAAGAATACCAACAGTCTATGCAGTTGTTATCTAGGTTTTGGTTCTAGCATTAATTGTGCTCAGTTCCTAGTCACAGTGCTGTCAGAGTCACATGCTCTGTTCCTCTATTTTTAAATGTGAAAAGCCTATGCAGAAATCTAGGTATTTTGGATAACAACAGAATTTTTCTCTACATAGGAGTATCTCCCCAAGGAAAGAGCAGACATGCAAGTAAATGAAGCAGAATTCCATTCTAGGCAATGGAAAATTTAAAAAAAAAAAAAAAAAAAAAAAAAGTAAGATATTTCCTAACCACCCCAAAATCTCCAGTGACAATGCTAATGTAAATGCGAACCGTTCTGCAATAGCAAGAGGACTGGACTCTATCTACACACAGACCTCAGGACTGACGTTCTAGGACCTCATTCTGTGTTGCAGGAGAGAGGACATTTTCAGTTTCTCTTTCTGTTGCATTTATGGGAGCAAACTTCCTACCTGCAAAAGACAAAGTGAATGGATTCCAATCACAATCTACAACAACGGCATTAATACAAACTACTCTGTTGTCCATGCACAAACCACAGCTATATTGCTACTTATGCCCTGTGGAAGAAAGGAAGAAGCAGCCTGAATAGTCCTGGGAAGAGTTTCTGAACATTTCGATTCCGTGAGAAATTCAGTGACTGAAGCAAAACCTTGAACACTTCTTTTTCAAAAAATTTAAATTTTTACTTGTTTTGTGAGCACAAACATTGTGGACATCTTGTGCTGATAAGTTCACCTTGGGCTACATCTTCCAATATATGGGGCTGTGTGCCCTCGGACTCACAAAATCTCTGACTAGGCAAGCAATGATATAACTTACATATTTGCTATTAGGGAAGGACCTCTACAATGGACTTTCATTACTTTTCAAGAGGTTGTTAAAACTGTTGGCAATCATTACCGGAGAAGCAGAGTATCCAGTTCTCATTTTGCTGTTTTACGAATCCATTAATGTTTCATAGTAAATCCATCAATGTTCAAATCCCAGAGCACCACAAACCTTCAACAGCAAATGGATGAAGCAGGATCTTCTGTCGGTAAGACTGCATTAACTAAACAGACTATGGTGTACCTTGCCAAAAAGTAGGAAAAATAAGCAAAATAAGTACCTGAAGCATTGGCTGAATTTTACTCTGAATAACCCTGATGTAAACCAAAGAGAACATGTAGAGTTTTCTTGCACTTACAGTGGGTAAACATCATTTGGGTGCTATGTTTTGAGATGCATAACCAAAACTTTGTTTGAAGAAGGTCACAGATTTTGCCATATTGATGCAAATGCAGAGAATCAGAGTTCTGGGACATACAGCAGACAGAAAAAACTCCTGAAGCTGTTGACTCTGCCAACTGTCCAGACTGTCAACAGAGCTGTGGATAATATAGGATGTATGAATATATTTCTTCTTCTTAACACTCTTCATAACCCTTTTTGAGGGAAACATAAACAAACAGAACGCGAATAAAGTTTCTACTATCTTTCATCTTTCCACTCCTCAGAAACTGGGCAAGCTTTCTGCCTGCAGCTGCCTATTACTAACTTTAGCTTGTTTAGTTGCTTTTTTTCTGCCCATTTAACCAATTTATCATAACGAATGCTCCATGCTGGCTCCAGAGCTGGCAGGTCTGAAAATATTTACCTCCCCCTTCCTTTTGTCATTGTTTGGTCTTATCTATTATTTCCAAAATCATATTACACAGGTGATGGACTAACCTCCCCACCAAAATATAAGATTGATATGAGAATATACTTAAAGCGTGTCTAGTCAGCAATTTAGGAAACAGATATTTGTTACACTGATTTTCTTTTGTCCCACATGTTTGTTATTTACTTGGATGTAAGAACTACCCTGCACTGCATCATATACTTATTAAGGTCGAGTTCCTTCAGAGAGCTGCACAAGGAGATCCTGTACCAACTCATGAGATCCTACCAGTGTGGTTTGCTTTGTTGACTGGGACCTCACCAATTTCCCAAGCTAAGAATGTCTTCAAGATTCTTTTGTCCTATGCACTAATGTCTATACATAAAAATATTGTACAAATAATCTATTACATGCACATACTTTCTTTTATTTGGATTTGATTTAGATGCTTTTAATTTTTTTTTTTAAAAAAAGTTTTTTGCTCTCAGAAAACCTAGGATGTTAATTTGTATGACAACACCCTTTTGCAGATCTTTTGCTAAAAAAAGGAAGCTCTGTATGATGTTCATTAGAAATGACCCAAAACTACATGACTTGATACTGCAAAGCAACACAAACATAAATTTGTTTCTTATCATGTGTGAGCCTTCAGTTTTGGAGCATATAGCAAAGTTTTGGATGAAATATTCTAATACTGATTGATCTCATTAAAAAAAAACAAACAAGCAAACAAACAAAAAGAAAAACCACAAAAAGGAAAAAGAAATATAAGACCTTATTCTTATTTTAATTCCCTCATACAGATCTAGAATATATTCTCTAAAAAAAAAAAAAAAAAAAAAAAAAAAGTGTTTTTTTTCCTGGAAGTGTAACTTAGATCTGTCCTTAAAAGTCATTTATCTGAAGCAAGTTATCTCCTTTTTCCCTTTTCTAATCTATATCTACATTAATACATGAAAAAAAGAATATATGGGTTGCAGCTCAGGGAAAAAGACTGACTTGTTTTTCTCTAAGGGCCATACCTGGCCCAGGCCATACCTGTTAATGCCACAGTCTTCAGAGAACCACACAGGCTGATCAGGAAATTATAAACAGATTACAATAGAAATATGGTAGATACAGTCATGGTAGCTCAACAAAGCTTCTGAAAATTCTTTTGGTGGCTGAACTGCCACAAGATTTCTTCCTTCCAATTTCTTCTTTCTTACTTCACTTCAGAAATCTTCCTTCCAATTTCTTCTTTCTTGCTTCACTTCAGAAAAGCTTAATGGAAAAGACAATAGAAACAGAATTCACTCAACTAAAAAGTAATATTTTCACAGGGAAAATATCAAAAAGCTATCAGGAAGAAAGAAAGATATGTCAAAGATGTCCTTTATCATAACCTCAATCATAAAATAAACAGTAATATCAAGAGAATAGGAAAATGAATTTTCACTCACACAAATAAATAAATAAATAAATAAATACATATCATATTTTTGCAGATTGGAAAAAGGCACAGTGAAAAAATAATCCTTTCATATTCAAGCCATATAGCATAAAGTGATTAAAAGGAAACATCCTGACAGATTTATGGTCTAAAAACACTGGGAATTTCCACATTTTTCAAGACTAATCACATTCAGAAGGGACTTAGCCCTGGAGCAGGGTATATATATTTGTAGATATTCCATAGACTCTTCCAGTACTAAGCGAAACACTAGACTATTTTTTCATTAGCAAAGCAAGAACTGATGCACTTAGGGCTGGCAGCAGTGACCCAGAGACACAAAGTCCCAAGGAAAGTGGGAACAAGATCTCTAGCTTTCTGGTCAGCAGGCTCCAGTGGTTCCGTGGCAGCTCTAGGCACAGGGCTTATACAGGCATAATGCTTGAGGGGCTTCAGAAGAGGCAGTGGTACCACCTTGGATTTATGCCAACATAAGTAAAAGCAGGCTTGTGCTCATCTACTTTGTTCTGTGAGAAATGCGATACAATTATTTCATCATATAGCAGCATGCTGGAGTAGATAGATGGGACTTTCTGAAGCTCTTCCATTGCTGCTCTGACCTGGCTGGATATAAGCTTCCTCCAAGCTGGAAATCGTTTTAGGAGGGCATACTCCCCCTGGCCCTTAACGTGGCTGGCCCATACTGACCACAGCCAGGTCTGGGCACATCTGCGTTACATGCAGGGACATATTTTCAGTCCACAGTGCCAGCTCAGGGCTTCTCAGGAGTGCAGACGCCATTTCATTTTCATTTTCCTACTCCAAGACTGAGGAACTAGAACTCAGATCTTTCCATCCCTGCTGAAAAAAAAAAAAACGGCTAAAAAAAAAAAAAAAAAAAAAAAAAAAAAGGAAAGAAGCACAATAAAACCCAGGCCAGAGATCAGGGGCGACCTAAAGAACAGCCGCGGAGTCGCCTGCCAGCAAGAGAAGGAGGGAGCATTGGCTCTGCTTCTCATGGAAGGAGAAGGGGTTACCAGCACCCCATCCTCCTGACATGTACCCAGCGGTCTCCTGTCAATGCAGCAATGACTGCAGCTTTTGGGGGCTCAAAGACAAAAGAAAGAAGTTTTGGGTCCACAGCGGCTTTAGAGAACTGCTTGCTTCACCCGTGCCTAGAAATTACCCTGCCCAGCAGGATACCCGCAAGGCCAGTTCTGCAATGAACTGGTCTACGTCCCATGACCGATCCCATCCACCAGCTGAGTGTCACCGTGGGGCTCAGGCACTCACGTCCTCGGCATCTATTACTTCAGCAGCGAAAACAGCTCTTCTGGGCTGCAGGGAGAGGGGAGGGAGGATGAGTTCTTCATTTCCAAAAATATTTCTTCAGAAGGATAAGCTAACCCTAATGACTTTCAAAAATTAGTACTGCATATGGTGAATAGAAAAAACTAAGAACTTTCAATAGGCATTCCAAAGTGCCACTTAGCACTATAATTCAACTAGCAATTCAGTTTTCCAAGGTCTAAATTCAGGATATGATGTGTAAAAAAGACCTAATTCAAAAGACATATGAATGAAATGGCAATGCAAGCGTGTGTGATTCATTCCATCAGCATCATCAGCTTTATAAATGCAGGTTCAAAATACCCAAGGTCAATATTTCTAGGTTATAAAAGTGAAAGGAAACATTCATGAAAATCAGCAATAACTTTGGATCTGTAATGAGGGATCTTGCAAGAGGTAACAGCTTCTTTCAGAAATGAGCTTTCCCTGAGACATGAAAGGTAGCAATAACTGCAGAAATCTGAGTGTCAAAATTGTCAATGGTTCATTTTTTGCCTCAATTTGGATTCTCCCATACAGTCAAACAAGAGCTAGGAAAAAATAATAATTAAAAAAAAATAAAGAAAGAAGCTTTTCTGCTTTTCTTCATCCCATTTATGTTCTCTAAGTTTCCCCAAACCTTCCTGCACCACAAATTACTTTCATTGCCTCCTTTCTACATTTTCCTGTCAGGCAGTCATACACCCTGTAGCTTCATCATCATCACATGCTGGAATTATGAATTTTAGGATAAACCTATGAATTTGTTATAAACTAATCCCTTTTCAATATTAGTGAATATCTTCCTGAAGTACTTGCTTTTAAAATTATGGGGACATCCAGATGCAAATCTGGAAATTATATTTGTAACAAAGTTTAGTTTGGTCCTGAGTTCTGAAATTTGCAGTGACCAAATTTCATTTAATACAATGAATGATGCAACTGACTTCCTAATTCATTATAGAGTTTCCATCTGATTATGTCTTTGGTCTGCATGAAAGCAAATTGCCTTAATACTAATTACCCTCTAATACAATGCCAAAATCAGAAAATTTCTGTGGTCCGTATTGTTTTTATGACTGCTTATTAACCCATCTTTTTTTTTACAGTGTTCTATTTTGCTTGCCCGTTAGCTGATTGTCTTATGTAAGAGCTGTATCATTAGCAAAACCCATGTTCTGCTGTTGGATCACTTTGTTCTCACTTTATCTATCTGACTCCATCTTAAAAACTCATCACTTCTGTGCCAAACGCCATGCTGGGTGAACCTCTTTGACATCAACACTGTTATCTGTCATTGTCTACTTCATCTGTGCAAGCTATACCCCGATATAAACCCATCATATCGTATTTATTTTCCTTTTACTTATATAGTATTCCAAGAAAAAGGCTATCAAATACTTTCGTAAAATCTATAGTGCATATCTGAAGTATTTGTTGTTGTTTGATGCATCTTTGATATAGTTTATGGCTGAAAATGTGTTGAATACTGGTTAAGATCTACCCTGCTCTTGCTAAGCTTTGTCTTCATTCTCTTTAAGATCCCTTTTTGGCATATTTGGCTTATTAATTCTGTTGTTGAACTTTTCTCAGGTTGAGCTTCATAATTTATCTTGCCCTTATAACTTTAGAATATTATAGATGAATGTAGTAGGCCTTGTGATTTACTACCACCTCGTTCAACATTTGTATCAATTTCCTTATTATTCATGTAAATCCTCTTGGATTTTTCTGTACTACTTTTATTGATGTGATTTGTATTGATTTTGCTTGACAAGTGGTGTGGGCTTATTGGGAGTTTTTGAAATTGTTTTTTGAAAATGTTTATTTTGGCTGGTTTCCTTTTGTTGATAAAGCTCTGTATTTTCTCATTTACCCATGCTGAAGGATTGCATTTCTGGAAACCACATTTTTTCCAGAATTTATGATACTATCATACAGAAAGGGCTTCAAGATGTCAGTGCTGATGTCCTGTGATGAGTCAAGCCTTGCTGCATGTGAAATCTTTACTTCAGTTTGAAAATGCTGCAGTAAACAGCACTACTCTTAGTCCGTTGTGGTCAACTTTCTCTTTTATTTTTCAAAGGTTTGTTTTCTTATGTTTCATCTGCTTTCTTATCGCATGTAGTTTGTTATCTTTGGTTCTGAGGATTAGGTTCATGGCATATTCAGATATTCATGTAAGTTTTTTCCAGTACATATATAGTACCTCATAGTTCTTTTGGGAGTATTCCAAATTATTTCATGAATTTCTTCATGAGGAAGTATCATTCATGAGCTCCCATGCCAGAAAAAAAATCAGACATCTATACATCATTCTAGTTTGAAAATTCATGCTATATTTGTACATTTATTCTGAATGGTTTCCCAGACACTAGGCCTGAAGTTCCTCATTAACCTAACTGCTGTAGGTTTATCTAAATACGTTGAGGCTGAAATTTATGTGAAAACAGGAGAAGTTCTTGCCTAGATTTTATTTTTTGTTCGGGTTTGTTTTTTCTTTCTTTTTCTTTGTTTCTTTTCTTTTTTTTCCTCCTAACCTAAAAAAAATCTCCCCACAGTTAGACTTAGATACTATTATAAGAATGGAATGAGACAAGGTCAGTCAGTAAATATTTCTTTAAATTAATTAGTCTCTCACAATGTTTTTGACAGTACATGTTTATTTATCTATAGCATTTTTTTAAAAATAGCTGGAAAAAATATAATTTCTGTAATCAGGAGGTCCTCATATCGCAATACTATGTGCTAAGTGGCATGCCTAGTTAGGTGTACCAGCTATCTGGGCTTTCTTTCCAACACAGCCTCACTGCATATTCTCACTCGAGTCAACTGAGTCGAGTGTCGAGTGGTGCTTAAGCCTGTAAAATAAACTTTAATCTCTACTTGGTAGGAGTAACCAATGCTGCCAATTCTTACACTAAAATGTAATCTTTGATTTGACTTTAGAGGTAGATCTTATTTTCCTTCCAGCTAGTGACTTCTTAGGGAGGACTTAGCTAGCTGTTACAACCAGAGGTAGACAGCAGAGGTGCCATTACCATAACCATGTTAACTTCAAGTATTTTATAACTTTTTTTTTAGTACTGTGTTGTTCATAAGAACTAGGGGTTAGTAGCACAGGTTTTTGTTTCTCTTATCTCTAGTGACCAATTTGTATTTCATCTACTGCTGTACATGAGAAGAATATACTGCCATGTTTTGAATAGAGAGTTAAACCAGAGCAAGTGAAATTGGAATGAGGCCTTTGGAACACAGTTATGTTCACCATATGGTAAGAATTATTATTATGCCATTTGCAAAGGTATTGTTTTAAGTTAAAGCATTTAGGTCCTTCTTAAAACTCTAGATGCTTTTAAACAATTCAGCCAGATTCCTAATCCCTGAAAGGCCTTTTGGATCATTAATCAAGCCATGCTGGCTTTTGCCCTTCACATTCTTCTTCAGACTTATCCACAGAAACAAGCAAAAAAATTACACATTAAAATTTATGAGTACAAATTTTTCCTTCCCTCTAACTAATGTGTGTGATTTTCCCTGGAGAAATTCCCTCCTGCATAAGAAATTAAAGCTTTTAAGCAAAGAATAGTTCCACTGTCAGGAAGAAAAACAAAACCATTGCCATAACCATGTTTTTTTCAAATATTTTATAATTTTGAATACTGCATTGTTCATGTGAAAGAGGGTTTAGTAGCATATATAACCATAGTTAGCTCCTTAATGTCAGAGCACTATAATACAATATGGGAAAAAAAAAATAAAAATCATGGGTTAAATATTTTTTTCTACCAGTAAAGAAATTTTGTAGTAGTTTATTCTTTAAAGAAGCCTCAAAAAGAATAAAACTCACAAAGCAGCAAACCTTTCAGTTCTTTTGATCTCCTGGCAGCTGAAATCCACAACTGCAGAGCCTACGGACACTTTGGTTTCCAGTCTAGATGATGAACTGCATTTGCAGGAAAGGATCTGCTTGCAGGGAAGAGACAGACAAACCAGATGCATGACTGAGAAGGCTGTCTCAGTTCAGATGAATATTTTCATCAGTTTCTGAAGACTCAGCAAAACTCAAGGATAAGTTGTTATTTTAATCAAGAGTAACACTTTGAGGTCAAATTGGACCTTTTGAAAATCACAAAACTGTAGATGTAGACATTTTGAACTCTTGCTTGATAAATTGGAATGCTATTGCCACTAAAGGTTACCACAGAATACTTACTAACATCATTTTTACATTGGAATGTTTTTCAAAACCAGATTATTTGTGCAGAAAAGTAAGGGCTTTATCTTGGCTTCCAAGAATATATCAAGTGCAGTTATCTGCTACACTATAAATATACATTTTTGCAAGAGAGAAAGCATAATTGTCTACTGCCAGTGGAGCTGATTGTTAGAAGATAGTTATTTCCTTGGGTCACATCAAGATGGATCCTTGATTAGTTCTATATTAAGCCAAATTTCTTTATTGCATCAAACATTTGAACCAAGCAGGCCACAGTTTTAGCATAATGTATATAAGAACGAATATTATCTATATATGGCTAATGTGACTTTCCAGTTGTAAAGTGAAAGGACCTGCAAAGGAATAACCTGAGCATGATTGCTGAAATTTCATCTGGTACTTACCCAGCATTTTAAATATGTAAATTTGGTTGTAGGCTCCCAGCAGTAAAAGGCCTCACAAAACAGACAGCAGTGGACTGACAGTCTCTTTCCAATCCACCTATTCAATGTAATTATACCTTACTTTTGCTCAGACAGGTTTGTTCTTCTAAAAGGCAGAACAAGGGGGACTACATTTTATTTGAATTACCTGGAAAACAGCTTTACTGAGATCAGCTGGGATCTATTATACACAGAAGAAATAAAACAAAATAATTTAAAAATACTAATTACAGAATAGGTTAGTCAGACCTGCAATAAAGTGGCAAGTGGTTTTATTTTACACAGCACAACAGCAGAAAAGTTCACTGTTTCTGAGTTACACAAAAATAGCATAAAAATACGATATTAGAAGTTATTAGAAAAATTTTACTTTTTCATTTTATTTTCAAAACAGCATACCTGGGGGTCTTGAATTTTCCAAAGTGAGGGGGATTTTAAGGATGGATTATCAGAAGAATTACTTAGGTGTTTACTTAGTAGCCAAATGCCAAAGTAGAATTTAGAAGGGAAATGCAATCCATTTGTAATACACCACTCCAATAAGTCCAGAGAGGTGCTGGAACAGGCTGCCCAGAGAGGTGGTGGATGCCCCATGCCTGGAGGTGTTCAAGGCCAGGTTGGACGGGGCCCTGGGCAACCTTGTGTAGGTCCAGGCCTGGAGGTTGGTGTCCCTGCCTGTGGCAGGGGGGTTGGAACTCTGTGATCCTTGGGGTCCCTTCCAACCCAGACCTTTCTATGATTCTAAGTCCTAAAACTACAGAATTCAGCATACAACTCCCCCTTTGGTCCTGGCTGCTCAGCTCCTATTTTTCAGTTTCAAGGTAAATTTGATTTTTCAGTGCAAAGCGGAGGTTTCCCATGTTCCACAATGTTCAGAAGAGAGCCTGCTGTGCTGCTGTCACTTTCACTGGGACCATCAACCTCTACTCATTCTTTGAACATGTTGAAAAAATGTAGAGGACACGAAAGTCTGTCTTGACTTAGTTCCTAAGCTTTCACCCAGAAAGGGATTTAATAGACCCAAGAGACAGCACAGCTTCATACTTTTTGGGACAAAATAGTTTTCAGGAAAAAAGAGGGTTTGGTTTTGAAATCACTCCATGTAATTTTGGGACAGGTTTGAAATAAGAAGGTCTTTCACATCAAAACAAAAAAGAAAAAGGTATGGATAGCCAAAGAGTTAGATAAATCTATTTGACATAGCTACATTCTCAATTTGACTAGAAAGAGACAAAATTGCAGATCTGAAAAAAAAAGAAAAACATGATTATCTTCATTTTCTTTCAATCTTTCCAGATCTGCTTTAAAGATTGAAGAAGTTCATTAAAACCACCGAGATTTTGGGTGCTTAGTCTAAACTAAAATTAACAGCCAAAATTTTGATATCAAACTCACTCAAAGTATTGGAGACAAACATTATTTTTGACCTAAACTGGTACTACTTGTTCTCATAATTTAGGGGAGGAATTGGAGGGGTTCGTTATTTTGTTGTGTTTGTTTGTTTGAAAACTTAAATATGAAAATTGCCCATGACTGTGGGAATGGGTACTCATAATAGCAGCTTTTTGTGTTTCTCTTGATAAGCTTAATCAAAGTATCTGATTATAACCCTTCCCTTAGCACTTCATGTATTGTCTCTTTGGGAGCACAATAGATGTAATTTCACTCTTTCAGACTAAATGATTTTCATGGTAATTTCATTGCCATTATCCATCCCACACGTGGTGGTTTTGTATATAAATGTGTCTGACCCATGGCTTCTAACTCGTAGTCTGAAAAAAAAAGTAGCTTTCAAGCATCATATAAAGGTAGAAGTCATAGCAGAGCTAATAGCAGCAAGTACAGATAAAAAGACACAACTTGGACACAACAAATTTGTTAAATAGAAGCTGTGGTGGAAGAGGATTATCAGAGCATACCTGATTACTCTTCAGTGGAAATAATTCTTGTAATCACATGAAATATTTCATTTGCATAAAAGTCTGATGTATCTCAGGTGTCTCTGTGGAAGAGAAGAAATTTAATGTGATTCACCTTTGCCTCTATTATGCAAATGTTACAGTTCTGGAACAAAGTAATGAGATGATAGATGAAATGTTGAGAGAGCACACGCTCCCATTGACTGGAGGCCAGCAAAAAACAGTAGTCCATCCAAAGAAACCTACTGGTAGTCATGTAAGAATGCTCAGTGTTACTGTTTGGACATATCCAAGAGAATATTTCTTCTAGTACGAACATTGTCTTCTTCTAAAACATAAAGGTGATGAAGTAGTGTTGCATAAACAGCAGTATGAAAGGGTATGATGAGATACTACAGATACTACATGGAGGTAACAAACTGATTTTACTTGTTTATCCATTATTCAGCTATGACAAAGGACAGAGAATTAATCTTGCAGGGACTCTGATTACAGGGGAATTTGAAATTCAGGATTCCCTATACAATGTACAGACAAAGCTCCCCTGTGGACCAATCGGCCTGTGCTGTTCCCCAACAGTGCGAAGCATCACAGCTACTTTGGGGTTCACAGCCAGCAACTGTGTCCTGCGGTTAACCACCTGTATCTGATCAGTCCTTTCTTTTTCATATGACATCACTCAGTTGATGATGACGCTCACACAGTGGGACAGATACTCTGTCTAGAAACTGGAGACCTGAGTTAGCTGTCTTCCTTCACTTAGTTGGAATAGAAACTTGAACCATCTTCCACCTTGCAGGTGTGTACCATAAACACTGATGTATTCTGTTCTGTCCCACTGAAACTGTTCTTATGCGAAACACCTAAATGACTGCTGGTCAGAGAGGACTTGAGAATGTGCTGGTCAGAGAGCACTTGAAAACCACAGAGGGTGAAGACACATATGTTGGTCAGAAGACACAGGACTTTTCTGCTTTACTTTGGGTTAAAAAAAACAGTATTTCACTCCTTTTGCCCTCCTGGGACTTTTTTCTCCTCCACTTTACAATGCTGTAGTTACTAAATATTTAAGAGATTGTACTGGACCCAAACATTTTTTCTTTTCTCTTATAGTTTGTCCTTTCACTTAACAGGTAAGCTACCTTGTCTACTACACTGGTAGAGCTGGCTTTATTGCATACCAGGTGGCATATGACTATAAAATACCCAAATTAAGCCAACACTGCATCTAGAATTCCTTCAAGGCCTCAGCAACTTGGGAAAAAAACAATAAAATACAATGATCTGTGCTCATGTGGCTAGAGTTGGGCATTAAGGGTCTGTGCTCAAGAGAGAAGCATATTTCTCTAGTCTGTGGTAAGAAATCTTCCTTCATTCTTCCTTGGGTGATATAGCAGAAGCTCTTCAAGTTGTATTAAAAACATCTTATATTCAATCTATTTATTGTTGTTATCCTTATTTTAAATTTCATTTCAGTATGTGTATTTGACACTTTTGGACTGATGTTGATGGAGCAGATAAAGGGAAAATTGAAGTTGTTTCAATGACAAAAACAAGTACTTGTTACAGGACAGATAGTTCATTATATCTTATCAGTCAACACAGAAAGTTCTAACATGACAGCAATACACAGAATGCACTCTGAATGTCATTCGTGCAATGTTTGGTTCCTTTTTAAAAGACTTTGTCAGAATGACTGAGTCAGATTTGAAACTCAGAAAATACACTAGAATACAATTTTGAATTACTTTGTACTAATCTGATAAACGAATCCTCCCTTACTATAGACTGACAACTTACCGTATTTTAGCAGTCATGATAGTGAATGCACCACAAACATATTCATTATTTTTCCTAAATGTATAACATCTCATGAAGGAACCTTTGCTTTACCTCAAGCCAAATTTCAATTCCTTGAAAGACCAAGTTAAAAATCAGCCAGCCTCATCATGCATCCTGGGTTTCAGATAAAGTTTCAGACCATCTTCAAAGACACATGGTGAGATCACCTTGGACTGCAGCAGAACTAGCACAACCTGCCTGCTATGGGTCGCGTCCTGTCCCCAGGGGATCCCTTAGCTCCTGACGGCAGCAAAGTGCAGGGGGGTATGTGCCAGGTAGGTGCATTTTGCCTCTGATATTCCCAATCCTAATTCTCTCTCTGCTTTCCCCATGTTTGGTGAGAATGTCTTTTTGTGCCCATTTCAGTGGAACAAATTACTGTCCATTTAGGCTTGATAGCTGGACCATGGTCTATAGCCAGCACTGCTTTTTTTATTCTTGGCCCTTCTCTTTCAGAGGACTTTGGGGAGAGCAGTCCTTGAGCCCACTCTCATGGCCTGGGTCAACATCTATGTGAGGCTCAGAGATGTCATGAGGTGTCCCAGAGCCCTCATAGTCCCTGTGTGACAGCTGATGGGCTGTCACTATCTAGTCCATAGATGGGACTGTTGTCATGGAAATAAAACTCCGTGGAAATACTAAAAATAAAGCTGGCCAGACAAGCTTGATAATTTTTAGGCAGAAAACCAAAGCGATGAAGTGCATGGATATACTTGGATTTTAGACAAGCATTTGATAAGGAGGCATATGATAGTCTAGGGAGAAAATTATATCAGTTTGGCTTAGGCAACAATACAATTAGTTCAATAAAAAGCTGGCTTGAGAGCTACTGCCAATGTAAAATTATAAATAATTAATTAAGGAGAGAGAAACTGGGTGGTGATGTCCCATAAGAATCAGTATTGGGCTACCTGTTTGAAGTCTGAGTAAATATATCCACAAAATTCTATCAAGAACAATGAGTTATTCAAGATAAACATAGAATAGAGAACAGTTTGGACTGTTTCACTAAAGTAGAAAATAACTAATGTGTACCCCCGCACTAATTGCTGTGAGGTGTCAGTGGGTGTTTAAAAAAATACATGACCAAATTTTCCAGCCTTCACAACACAAACACTTCGGGCTTTTACCTGTCAGTGGAAGCTTTTTGCAGATAAGCCTGTTTTTACATGTCTCCTTCCAGCAGAATTAGGGTAATAGCTCTAAGAACTTAGTTTTACTGGACGGAGAATCCAAAAATCCTTCACTCCCAATTTTCTCACAGTCAGACTTATGTTTCCCAGTATTTCCTTTAATATCCACCTGGCCGAGTAGCAGTAGAACAGGTAGCCCACTGCTGTAGGTCCCTGGGCTGGTATCCAGTCGCACATTGAAGAATACACAAAATCCTTCTCCATTATCAGGTAATTTAATATATAGTGGCAACTTTATTCAGCTATGTTAACATGCATGATTAAATTAGATTGCTGCTAGTAATGTCTATGATAGAAAAAGGTAATTATTCTCTTTTATCTTCTTTATAACAAGAATATTTTTACTATCTAGTCTCCCATGCTGACACCTCACCTATGGAAAGCACAGTGCTAATAAGGTAAACGGGATGGCTGTAGTTTCTCAATCTCTGACTCTACTGTTAATCATTTAAGTCATCCAACTTTTGCAAACAACAATTTAAAATAAACACCAGCAGCTAAAATCATAAATACATCAACAGTCAAGACTTGTTTACATTTGAAAATGTGGGGGGATAGCCAGAATAACTGCTTCATTGTAAATCCTCAAATGGCCACTATTTTCTGAGACAGCTATTTCATTTAATTTCTGAAGACAGTCTCTGAGTCATCAAAACTACCTCCCCTGTCACTGAACAGGGTGTTTCAGATAACTAGTTTTATTTTAGATCTCTTCCTCACAGTCTGCTGATTTATTTGTTATTCAAGTAACTACATTTTCCTCTGTCCTTGAATTATTTAAACTGTTGTGCATCCAGACAAACACACTTTCCCAGCTCTCCAGTAAGATTCTATTATAAGCAGATATTTGTGTCTAATCACATGCATTAGTGAACGTAAAGTCTTAATATATCTAACATTACGGTCTTTCTTGGATGCAAACCCCCATCAATACTATTTATAAAATACTTAGAGCTTTCACTTTACATTTTATATGCTAATAACTTTTTTTGTTAAGAAGCCAGTCTGACTGTTCTAAGTACATATTTACCTCAGAATTAACCCATGGAACCTCAGACTGAAGACAAAATTTAAATTTGTGATATAAAACTACCACCTTAATCAGAGTATCATTGTGTTACTATCCTAATACTCAATAACACATTTCTTGTAGATAATTTAAATATGAATCACTGCCCAAGAATCACTGATTCCCCTGAGATCAAATACATTAAAGAACTGAAAGATGTAAATAAAAGCTATTTGTTACAAATTAAAGCAGCAGCAGCAGCCAGTTTAAAGAGGGTTCGATCTTAAACTATTGTAATGCAGGGAAAATTAGGTTAGAAAAACTCATCAAGCAGTTAAAGTAACTTGTTTTAAAGCAGTCGATCCAGAAAGTATTGACAGCACCATGTTAAAGGCTTAATCGACTGCAAAGTATATTTGAGAAACTCAGTTTTGCTGTGTGAAGAGCAAGCGTCCTAACTGCAAAATAGATGAGGGTGGTTTGGGACTACAGCTGCACAGAGTGTTGTGATGAAGTCTCTACGGTGAGCAAGAGAGAGGCACCTCGGCAGGGTTGAGGTGATTATACTCTGATTTATAATGCAGAATGCCCATTCCAGAAACTACAAAACCCCCAGAAGTGGAGGTGGGGGGTGAGGCCTGGAGAACCTCCACCTCTGCCTTTGCTGCCGGGAGAGGAGTCGGACATGAGGGCACAGAGCTACCCAATGCAGAGCTCCTGCATTAAGCCCTGGCTCCTGGGTGACCTGAGCCCCTCCATCTGCCCCGTGTGTCCTGCGGGCACAGAGCATCTCGCTCAGCCCCGTCCTCCAAACCCACCTTGCATAAACTTTCTGCCTCTTATGAGACTTAATTTTCCTAGTGAACTCCGAAGTCTTAAATGCCATTGTACTGAATCAATCTCATACAGTTAGGTGGCAAATTCTTAATAAGGTAATTTGTAATTTGGGTTACCCAACACTGCAGACAAATAGATTAGACTCTGCAGTAACTAATTCTAGCTATCTGCAAATTGATCCCTTAAGACATATGCTGTAGTTTCTCCTCTTTACTAGGGTACCAAAATTTTACAATTTTTAGAAAAAATTAAGTACTTAAGGAAAAACTGCACATTAACTCACTCAAAGAAATACTCGCTAGTTGTTTGCTTTCTTTAGGAAGTCTTCCTCTACCAAAATCTATACTTACACAATCACGAACAGGAAATGCACACTAAGAGGTATGATGTGAATTTGTGGGTTTAAGTTGAATGACAAGTCCTGAATTTTATCCTAGGACTTTCCCTCCTAGAGCTCCAATCTGCTTGGAAGGTTTGACAGCGTATCAAGAAGAATCAAAAGAAATAAACTATATGTCCTAAACCACCCAAATTGTGGAGTGCCTGCACCATGCGAAAGCTGTACAGCGATGCATGCTTCTACAGCCGTTACATCTCTGTTAAGGGTTAAGGGCAAAGTAATTGATGCTGAAAATTATTACAATCTCAGCAGGGTATAAAGCAAGAAAAGATGTCACTTGCAGCCTGCCTCCTCCTGGTTTTATACCGTATACATACTCTGCTTCTCATTGAACTGTAGACCTGGCACCAGCCTGAGAGCGCAGGGGCAATCACAAACCTGAGCAGTCCCCTCCTTTGGGCAGCGCATTTCCAAGCCGCAGCTCTGCGAGTCGCAGCCGTTTTGCCAGCCGGGCTCAGCAGCTTCCCACGGGCCTCTGAGTTACTTCCTCAGCTGCCCGGCTCTGCACTAGGCAGAAAACAGAGAAAGCTCTAGAAAGCTGTTTTCTAATGTATTTCCAGTAAATAATGAAGTACTTTGGTCAGTGTCTTTGCTGACTGAGCTGGGCCAGCATCTTTAATTCTCGGGAAAAAGAGGAGTAGAAGAGAGGCTGAGTCCATTGCAGTGACCATAAAGCAACACACTAGTTTATCTTCACCATGGCAGTTTTTGATCACTTTTGGGGCAGTACTTTCTGCTTTTACAGATCCATTGGTAACTACAGTCTTGATTGCACTATTCTCCATTACTCCTTTAAAATTATAAATGCTGTTTGTTATTTCTGACCATCACAGTATGTGTGCATGAATATTTTGGAACCTGAGACTAGAATACCTGAGTGCCCATGGCTCAGGATAATAATTTGAAATAATAAGGATTCTTTTGCAAGGTATTTTCAGTACTGTTTTTCACAAAATAGATGTGTTCACTAGGAAAGTCTTCATCCTTTCACTTGAAAACATTGATGGGACACTATTCAAAAGCCCTTTCAACCCCCCAAAAATGCCACTTGTGCCATCGATAAGTTATTTTGTTGATGTCTCCATGTGGTTTTAGTGGACCATGGCATCAAGCATACTGTTCATTCAAAGACCTTGATTTCAACTCATTTTGTACATTCCATATATCTTCATGTCAGCTATATCTTGGCATAAAAATAAAATTTAAAAAAAAAAATCAACAGTGATACACATTTGGGTACTATGAATAAAAAAAAAACTCTTAAAAGAAAGGATTTATGGATTTTACTTAGAAACTAGTATTCAATGAAAAGAAAGATAAATCTTAAACACTTCTAGTAACATAGACCATTTCAGAAGTATTTGCTTGGCAAAAGTCACACAATGTCATACTATAAAAGTGTAGTCATACAATTGTACCAAACAGTCTACATTCTGATACATATTTACTGTTCTTAAGTAATTTAGCTTGTGGTAAGATTTCATTTTCTCCTAGTCATTGGAAAGAACTGACATTTCTAAGCCTGACATAGAACAGTGATGCCCCTTACAACTCAAAATTTTTTAGTAAATGTCTGCAATGACAACTGTGTAGCAGCCTCAACTCACGTTTTAAAGATATATATCTTTGTATAAAACATCACTTGGGAATCTCAGAAGATACAAAGACTTTTTAAAAACTGATAAAGATTCAAACTATATATGGTTTTTGCTATATTTATTGTGCTGGAAAGTTGCTCCAGACCACACTGCTTTGGTGGGTAAAACTCATCCTGACTTCCAGCCTACCTGTATTCCTAGGCAGTCTGGATCCATTATCTGCCTTGTCAGTTAGATTAAGTAGTACTAACAGCATTTTGGTTTTTCTCAGCTGTGATTTATTTCCAAAACTTTAATATTCCCTCTCAGCCTTTGCTTCACTTTGTTAAAGAAGATGAATCTTTTAGATTCTTTTCTCCCTGTTAGTTGCCTACATTTTTTTCATGGAGACTAGAATATAGGTGATTAAATTTGCATGGAATACTCCAGCAGGTTCCCAGCCATGCCTTGCATAAGGTCATTAAAACTACTTTTTCTCTAAAGAAAGTACCCAGACTACACCAATCCTACTATTGCCTTTCATTTCTGATGGATGCACATAACAACAGATCAAAGTCATTCCTTGATCAACTAATTTAGCCAGATTTCTTTTAATTTCAGGGCAAAAAGGAGATGAGGAGATAAGAAGCAACAGCCAGTGAACTAGGTTGTATTATCCATATTATCAATGTACAGTGTACATTCCCATTGCATCATCTCTGCTCCCAAATTTCCTACTTCAGCACTGAAAATAAACAGTTAAAAACCTGAGACCGCGGTGGTGATTGCAGCCAGCTGACACAGAGCTCCAAAGCAGACTAACAGTCAAAACTGAGTACAAGATAGTAAAACAAGGAATATTACTGGTAGCAAAAGTCACAACACACAATTTCTTATGGTGTTTTATCCTCACACATTATTGTACATGTAATAACATAATACATTTATAATCCCACAAAAGCATATTAATGTAAACAAACTGCAAGATATGACAAAAAATTAGTGTACTAAATATTAGCAGTTCAAATCCCCAGAGGTGGATTCAAAGGTGTTCAAACATTTTCCTTAGAAATACAAGTAATCCAGTGTTATACAATAACATGCATAAAAATTTCAGAGGAAGGTGTTATTGTAATGCAGCAAAAGAATCTGTTCCTTTATAATTAGGAAAACATTTTG
Organism: Podiceps cristatus; assembly: GCA_000699545.1. NCBI lineage: Eukaryota > Metazoa > Chordata > Aves > Podicipediformes > Podicipedidae > Podiceps > Podiceps cristatus. The sequence continues at coordinate 7,520 of KL278223.1, read as the reverse complement.
AAATTAGCTTCCCTTATATAATGAGCAGTCATGAGTCTGAAAATAGATGCATTTTGGCTTTTTAAACAAATTATGGCCTCGTCTTAGAACACAAAGTGATGTAAGTCAGTCTGTAGTTCTCATGCACTAGTGTGGTACTCTGAGGTATGTGTATCCAGCATGGCAGAAACAGGTTTCGTTTCAAAAAATATTATTGTTTTCATTGACATTTTCAAAAACCTTGAAAGTTTTTGTATCCCGATTAGTCCATTTTAGGAGAAAATCTAAAACTCTGGGTCTTAACTTTGCCTGAAAACTCTCTTATCAGTGTCCATGTTACTAGCAGTAATCCAACTAGAGAGTTCACTGTTGAACTAAGAAAGAAAAATAAGTATTTCTATTTTAAGAGACACATGAACCTCGTTGGAATTAAAATACACTAGAAATGTAACCCCTGAAGTGGCAGGAGTCTTTTAAATGGTTTTCTGAAGTTTCAGTGGAGGTGCACATACAAGTAAATTTACGGTTATTGCAATTCTGTCAAGACCTTTTATCCTAAAATCTAAGTTCCATGTATATTTTTTGCCAAAAGGGTAGCAGGTGACAATCAACACCTGAAGCAGAGTTTCAAATATGAAAACCCTTACAAGTCCCCTGCCAAGTAGACTTACAGCCAACTACACATTATTTTTAGCACGTAAGAACCAACATAAGTCTGAGTTTTCCCCAAGCTGAGGTGTACGTATAGTTTTGGTCTGGACTTTTCATTGTTCCTATAGTACAAAAAGACAAGTTTGCTTATGTGTCTGGATCAAACTGAAACAAAAAGGTTTAATCATCTGGCAATGATGAAGATGACAGTGTTACAAAATAGTAGATCTGTGTGTTAAAAATCAAACAAAACAATCAACCCCTTCCACCCCGGGAAACGCAGACAGTAGTGGTGGGATATTCCTTTGAATCAGCAACTGTCATTGCTGTAAAACTTAATTTCAATTTATTAATTATTATGCTGAAAATAGAGAATCCTGATTCATAATCTGTGCTGACTCTTTCAAGCTGAGCAGCTTATTTTTTCCTACTGGAAAATCATTCCTCATTGCTTGTGACATCTAAGTTCCAGATCAATAATATATGGGCAACAATTTGCCCTAACCAGCTTTATTCCCAATGTATCTGTAATACCATCCAGCTCATCCTCCACAGGATTTTTTAACTGCATCTAATGAATAGTTAGGCAATAGTACAATTTGCAATTTTTTCTTTCTAGGCTGTTGCCCTAAAGACAGAGAAGGAAGATATGAAGAAGGAAGATATGAGAAGCAGGGAGGATGGAGAAGAAACCAAGGACAGCCTTCAAAGAAACACGATGGCACATGTGCACCATATGTGAACTATGACAGAGAGTGAATGAATCAAATTTTGTCTTGCCAGATTATACTTCATCAAGAAGCATCATACTCTACAAAATGTGGCCTTAAAGGAAACAGAGTTCCTTTATTCATCATAACAGAGCAGCTGGGGCAGTGCAGTAAGAAGAGAAAAGAATTAGAAAGTTCTGCTAAGGACCCAGAGTGGCTCTGGCTCCTGCTGTCGTTCACCTCCAAGAAGAATGTAGTATTTGCTATGGTCCCATTTTACAGGTATGGAGACTGAGTTCTGGAAAAAAATAATTTGCTTATAAACTTGACCCGTTCCTGAAAATCTTCCTTATGCCTGCCTCCGCTTCTCACTTCCCAAAAGAACTCATTTATTTATTCCAAGACAAAACTGTCAAATTCTGGCATGTTTTTCCATGTATGCTCAACTCACAATCTTTAGCCCTCTTTTCTGTGTTTCTCCCCAGTCTCTAGTTCCTGACCTCATAAATAAACCCTCCTACCTCTCAAATGGTTCCTTCTGTATTTTCTTCAGTGAATCCTTGTCTTTTTCTGTCTCTCTTTGGAGATCTCCTACAGCTCTGTCTTTACTGCATACATCTTTTCTAGTTCTGCAAACATAAATTCTCCCTCTGCTTCTATGCCTCACTTCTACCCCTGTATTCTGTCCCTGTGGATGGGATTTGTATGTCTGAATGCAGATATTTATTTCTGAACCACCCATTGTAGGCTCTCTCCATAGTCTGAAAATGAAGCCAATAGTATTTAAAAAACTGCAGGGTGCAATTAATCCAACTGCTAAAGACATGTCTAAAATAAGGCAGCTGAATGATGATCGGACTGTGCTTCTTTCGTTTCACTATAAAGGGTAATATCTACATTGTAGCTTTATGAAGTTAGATAGGATAAATCCTACTGTCTTGTCCAAACTAAAATCCTAATTAATCTCTAAGACTTCTTTGTAGACATTTAGGCTTAACATGGCTAATATAAAACTAATATTCTCCATAGTATTTTTCTGCTCATTTCTTGTGGACAGAACTATCGAGCATCTGATCACACAGGACCATAACCTGACCTTTGTGTTCTTGAAGTCCTCACACTCAGTCTTACAGCATCTTTCTGTCTGACATCTCTAAAATACATCATTTCTGATTCATGCACTCAGCTCAAACTGTTATCCAGGGTCTCATCTCATGCATGGGCCCAAGCAAATTCCATACCTTCCCTATATACCCAGAAGACCTTTGCAGTGATAATTTTCCAAGTCCATTACTTTATCCATGCCTGTGGGCTCAATTCAGGTCCTGGAAGGCTGCTCTAAGGTCACCCCAGAGCCTTTGCTTCTCCAGGCTGAACAGCCCCAGCTCTCTCAGCCAGCCTTCATAGCTGAGGTGCTCCAGCCCTCTGATTATCTTCATGTCCCTCCTCTGGACCCGCTGCAACAGCTCCATGTCCTTTTTATTTTGGGGGGGTCTCACTGAGACTGCAGGTGGGGTCTCACCAGAGCAGAGGGGCAGAATCCCTCCCTCAACCTTCTGCCCACGCTGCTGGGGATGCAGCCCAGGGCACAGTTGGCCTTCTGGGCTGCCAGCGCATATTGCTAAATGAAGTTAAGTTTCTCATCCACCACTACCCCCAAGTCCTTCTCCTCAGGGCTGCTCTTGAACCATTAACCACCCATTGTTGGAAAGCAACCTCTTGCAAATATGTGCAAAACTTCCCAGTCTGTCTTTAAAGTTCCTAAACTTTCATTTTCCATAATGTGTCAACAGCCCCTTGGCTAGTTTGGCAATTTCCTGGGACAACTGTCCTCTCTCCTGTTGACAAGCACTTATGTGATTTTTGTTGATCTACTGCGTCTTCTTGCACATTAGACTTCAAGCTCTCAGATCTTTGATCATGGATTTATTCTGTTTTCTTTACAGCTCCTAAAAGACCGAGGTCTCAGCACACGTGTTCAATAGACCATATTATCTCCTCTAGCTCAGAAAAAGTGTCAGATTCCAGAAAAATTTCATCCTAGAAAGATCCAGGAGATGTGAGGATTTTGACCAACATGTTCATGAAGTATCACTATGCCAGAATTGATTTATTTATTTTTATTTCTTTTCCCAGCAGAAAATAAATTGCACTTACAGAGCATAAGAGAATGTCAATTTAGAGCACAGTTATAAAAGTATAAATGATTTGACCTAAGGGAATAGGCATTAAGGGAAAGCAGGTTTAAGTGTTAATGCAACTGTGAGGCACAGAGGAAGGAAAGGAAACCCCACAAGTTTATTTCATTACTTTGCTTGGATTTATTTTACATTCTTGATTAATAAAATCCAATAACAACAAGAAGCTGCTGTGAATATTCTCCAGCTAGCTTGGAGGTATAGGGATAATTTTCAGGTGGATTTTCTAATTTCCCTTGTGGAAATAATGCTTTTAGTGCATAGTGCACTGAAGCAAAACAAAGAGGGCGACAGATGTTCTTAAAGTGTTTCTTAAGTGGACAAATGGCCTTTTTAACAAAATAGAGACTCAGAGTGTTATTTATCAGAAGCTGTGCAAAAGCTGTCATTCAGCCTTACCTTGGGGAGCCAGAGTCTCACTTCCCTCTTCTGTTGTAAGGCAGCAATTAGTTCTGAAAAATATGAAGTCCTCACACAAGATCATTAAGGTGATATGTAAGTGGTTAACAATAATTGCTGAAAAGGCCAGTAAAATGTGCTAATTAAAGGTGAACTAAATGATGGAAAAAAATCAACTATCCATTGGTTAGGTAGCTCCAACTATTCAAAGCACTGGTTCAATCAAAGAAAAAAAAATAGTAGGAGACTAACAGGAAATATCCATCGTATTGGCACAAGGGAGACACTGTGCTCAATTCCCTCCTCTGCCTACTTCAGAAGCACTATGCCTTGTTACCTCTGGTGTATTTCTCCTCCTGTGCTACTTGGAACGACCTGACGACTGAGTAGACTGCATTTGTTAATGAGTTCTCTTTCTTTTGGTTCTGCAACATGTCTATACAGGTACAATGATGCTTTCAACTTCATTGCTTCCACTTTATCACAAGACTTATTCAAAACAAGATGAATTCAAAAGAAAGATGCATCCTGTTCTCCTCCACAAATGAAACACAGATGATAAACTGGATTATAAGAAGAAGGCTGCTATATAGAAGAAATTAAATAAAGTTCATCTTAAAAGAAATTAAAACATATTAAGGCAGAAACATAAGGCAGCAAAATGTAGAACTAAAATAACCATATGTGTGCCTGGGAGGGAAGTCATGAAGAGGAAGTATCTAAACTTTTAAAAATGTTTAAGCTAATTTAGAAGTAAGAAAAATAAAATGTTTTAGTCATGAGAATAGGGTCATCGCATGTTGTCACAGTGGCATAGGTTTATAGTTGCCCTACTACACTAGACACTGTTTTCTGATATAACTTATTTGGATTTTTCCTCATAGCAATTTTTACATTCCCGAACTGTTAAAGCCTAGCTAAATAGTGATAAATGTTTTTGTCGCACATACAAGGTCCATGTTCTCAAATTTAGCATCACTTAAAATATAGTTTGGACATGAGCAATAATGTCAGCATCAGTGCTTGAAGAGTCCTACAAGAGATGTAAGAAAGTACACAATGTGGAAGTTCAAAGAGAACTGAATGGGGAGGTGAATTTGGTTCTGATATGAACAGAAGGACAATAATTTTCAAAGAGGGAAATCAGTTACAACTATTTGAAATGGAAGGCCACCTTCTAAATGCAGTAGCTCAGAAAGAAAGTCTGAGATCTCATTTAATTTTTGTAAAGTCATGTAAATACTATCCTATACTTTTTTTCTTACTATTCCTTTTGTTGTTCTTGTTGTTCATGCACAAGTACTAAATTCTCTGAATGGTGAGAACCAATTTGAATCTCGAGATATCAGCCCAGCTCTGAGCTGAGCTGCAAAAGCAGCTGGGGAGATGTTAAGTAGTGACTATGCAGAGGTACTGGTGAGAACCACATAGTGCAGCAGTCGCTTGAGGAAATCTCAGTCATGAAGAGAAAACATGACCTACACTGTTCTGACCTCCTGTGCAAATGCTGCTTGACTATTGCTGTTTCTGGTCTTGTGTATTGGCACTGCAGCCCTTTGGAAAAATTAGAGCTGAGGAGGTTGCTGGGATCCAAATTGTGAGCTTGAGCCCTAACTCTGTTTTGCATGAGTAAGATTTTGTTCCTGCAGTTGGGATCAAGTTCATGTTAATTTGAGGGAATTAGGCAGGAGGAGCCTATCTACAAAAGGCCCCTGGTGCCTCGACGGTGTTTGCCAGGTGCCTAAGGACTAGACAAGCACCCAGCAGGGAAAGACCTACACACCCGTTTGTCTCTCCTATGGCAAAGACACTTTCACATGTGAGGTCAAAAATTAAGGATGCCTTCAGGAACCAAAAGGAATGAGGAGATGATTTCTTGGTAGACCATCCAGTAATGCACAGATACATGAATTGCACCTAAGTGCCTTTTGGAGTTACACTATCACTGAAGCAAGGAACAAAAAGATGAATTGATGTCTAGATGAAATGCCAACTGTCAAGTTCCCAGCCACAGATCTAAGCAGTGGAAACCTTCCCAGCATGCAAAAGCAGTCTGAAACTCTAGAAGTATACAGAAATATAACAGCAAGATGTAGCAGGCAACAAGTCTCAGTTTGTTGTGCTTCATTCTTTCAGCTGTTCTTACTTAATGTAGATGTTTCTTTTTTACAGAAACATAGATAAGCAGCTTCTGAGCACAGCCCACACTGGCATCCCTGAGACTGTAGCAGGCTACATGTGAATTCAGTTCTTTAATATAATCGTTATGAAGCAGAGTGGCAGAAGGCCGGCAATTGCTAATCGGGGTACAATAGAGCTAATTACAGCTAACTGCAAGCTGAACAGTCACCATACAACAAAAATTCTCTTTCATTATGGCTAAGTCCCATCCTGAATTTCATTTCAATTCAATCTTTTCCAAACAGCAAAATGTTGGAGTGTAACAAAATCCTTTCCAAGGCAGCTCCTGGAGCACCAGATTACGGGCTTTTCTCAGCTATGGTCTTCTAGGCTGGTATGCAGCAGCCAGGTTTCAGTGCTCTACATAAACTGAACTGATATCCTGGATTATTACCCAGTACAACTCTCCTGAACTGTCATGGAACGCATCCCTTTCAAGTTTTAAATATTAACAAGTTACACCCGAATGACCCTTTCTGAGCTGATCCTCAAATACTCTAGGTGCTGCCAGACCTAGTAAAAACTATAGATGGGCTGCTAGACAGAGCTCTATAGTAATTTTTTGAGGAAAAGAAATTTCAGGTAAACGTCATCTTCCCCAAGGTCTCAACTGGAGACTGTGGGGCTAGCTAAGGACTAAGCTTCCTCTTGATGTATGGTAGTTTTCTCAAGGTTTATCCTATTTATACAGATCTGACTCTGCTTCCCACCATCTATTGTAAAATAAGCCTGGCGCGTGCCAACTATTTCTATATTGACATACGTGTCACAGCCACAGAAGGTTCTTTCATTATACATTTTTTTTTTTTTGAGTGTAGCAATATTGAAATATAGCACATTAAATTAAATATCAGAAAGAGAACTTGTATTCTCTCCATATGACTAAATTTTCTCTGGAAGAATTCAGCAGTTTATCTGTTATCACTGACACTAAAAAAGGAAAAAAATATCTCCAGGAAGTCAGGCATACTCTAATTCTCCATGTCATAAAGAGGACAAAATTAATGAGCAATAATAGCAGTACTTTTTCTGTCCTAAAAGAAGCACAGGATCAGAATAATGAAGATATGTCTTGGTCCCTTTGGCATAGAAGGCACAGCTGGGGTGGGCTGGAGCCCTCCACCTCAAGCCCATCCCTTCCTTAGCTCAGAGAGGGGGCTGCAGCAACCCTGCAGAAATGCTGGCTCAGCACTGAACATCCTGGTGCTCCCTCTCATCAGTTTGCAAAGCTCTTTTTCACATATACTGTCTTCAGCCCTAGAGAGCTGGTCCCATATGTGATAATCTAGAGGATCAGGCTTACTCCAGAATAGTTTTAAAATCCATAGGACTCCAGAAACATGTCCTCTATCGCAATGAGCCTTCAGAGCTTCAGAGAGTCTTTCGAGGTTGTAGAACTAGA
>JMFS01093267.1:0-26824 GCA_000699545.1 Podiceps cristatus | reverse complement strand
GTTACTGTTTGGGGTTAAACCACAACAACTGTGTATTTAATAGAAAATATAATTAATAGATTTTACCAAATGTTTTATTTTCATTAAATGACTTTTCCATGAGCTTTTTTATTTTTCAGTCAATTCTCAATAGAAAATTTTCCTCAAAACTCTTTGGTTACACATTTTTCCCAATTCTATTTCTGTGCTCCTGCTTCTCTGTTCTCCTAATACATAGTAAGAACACTTTTTTTTCTACCAATATTTGCCGATCTTAAGAGATGTTTAAGCCTCTATAGTACTGTGCCATGCAGGTATCCGACCCTAAACATCAGCGTTCGCATTTCTTTCCTAAAACCCTTAATTTCTCATAGTCTCCAAATATATTGGAGATAGAAAAACACAATTTCTTTGTGTGATTAGAATGAAACTGTAATTTAAAATTATGCAAGATTTAACTGATCTTCACATGCTTGTTCAAATGTGTTTGCTGGATAATAATACTTACTGGCAATGTGGAGAGGAAGGTGCTAATTTAACACATGTTATTTGGCAGTGCCCTTTTATTTAAAAAGTTGGAAATAGTATGGTATCATAAGTCACCACATGACTCATCTATCTTTGCTATATTTTACCTAAGTGCATGTGAATGTAGTCTTCTAGTAAATGGATTTTTATTGCCTTTAGCTGTGCAAAGAGTTCAGTCCTTTGAATGTAAGAAAGTGTGATCATGTTTCTCTAAAAAAAAAGTATTGACATGTTCTATAACATCCAATTTATAAAATTTAATCTAAGAATCAAGCATATGGAGAGAATTATTTGCTTTTTAATGTGATTCTTTGCTTATTCAAGTTCAGAATTTAAAAGCAATATATTTGTAACAGAACTTGGATCTGAATTGTACACAGACTTGTCAATGCAGTGCTGCAGGAGTAGGAAGTCTTGTTTGCGTGAATTCTTTTAGTTTCTCTGAATTTTAACCTGTTGTTATACACATTTTCTATAGCTGTTTGTCAAAGACTTTATAAATAAAGTTTAAAACCAAGGTTGTGATACTATCAGTCACATTGAGTAGCATCTTATGCCATAGTTGGTCTCACTTAAATGTTTTAAAATAAACTGTGTAGAAAAGCAACAGAATCTAGTCCTATATGAGCTGTCAGTTTCCACATATTTCCTCTTCAATCAATTACTCCTATTAATGGCCACTTGCAATCAAGCTTAGGTGTCCTTTAAAAAACAAACAAACAAACAAAAAACCCCAAACACCCACAATCCTCTCCTCTCCTTTCCATTTTGCTGTGCTTTACTTTCTTTCCCTCAAAGTGTTTCTTATTGACTTATAGTGCTTATGAATTCAGTCTTTTTGATGGATCACTTTTGGACCAGTGAGCATGAGAAAGCAACTATCCTTATCTTTCCGAGCCAATCTAGCAAATTCACTACAAGGTCTTTCTCCAGTCTCCATTTTGCTGTCCACAGATTAGTCTCAATGGCTCTGTTGATTCCTAGAACTCTGTTCTGTTCATTATTCCTACTTGCAAAAGAGAAGTTTCACCACTTTCATTGCCCTCAAATTCAGTCTCACAAAGTGAGCTCTGAGTAGACTTTGATGCTTGGAAATGGAAAAAAACAACCAACCAACCACAACAACAACAAAGGAACCCTACCGTATCTCCCTATGCTTTTGGCTGCAGCACAATTTACTGTAATGCAAATACTTCCTGTTCCACAGCAATATGAATTCATAAGACAACCAACCTGCTTTACGTGCCATTTTCTACTTATGTTTCTTTCCAAGAATGTATATAAAACATATTTTAAGCAGTATAACTAAAAAGGCACTAAGTCAGAACATAAATTATTTTGTCAGAGCTTTTTTTTCCTTTCCTACTAGAGGGAGTGAAAAAAATTTTTCCCTTTAGCTCCTCTTCTTATAACAAGTCTCTATCAAAAATTAAAGGTTCAAAACAATGTAAGAAAGCAGCAAAATGTATATCCTTTTATGTGTTCTTGTACAGATTTCAGGTTCATCTTCCTCAGAATTTGTCACTTGTTTTTTTAAACAAAGGAGAAGGCTTGTTTATGCAGTCACTCAATTTTATGTCTGAGATTTATAGGACTGAGATTTAGATTTATGTTAGATTTATTTTCCTTTCCTATATTTCCTTTTACTTCCTTTGGTGCCTAGGAAAGTTTCCACATTAATATATAATCTATATGAAATGAATTTTTGCTATCTTTCTCCAGTGACATACAGATGTATTGTACTAGGCTCCTGATGGTTTGGTTTGGGGTTTTTTGTTGGGTTTTTTTTTTGGTTTTTTTTTTTATTTTTTCTGGAAGGCAGTGCTTCATGAACAAGATGGCAGATTTTAATTTAGTGAGAATTTCTGGAGTTTAGTTTATCATTTTCTGCCCATATTTGTACTTGAACATTTTAAGTACTCGGCTCTGGTGAGGCCGCACCTCGAGTACTGTGTTCAGTTTTGGGCCCCTCGCTATAAGAAGGACATGGAGGTGCTTGAGCGTGTCCAGAGAAGGGCGACGAAGCTGGTGAGGGGCCTGGAGAACAGGTCCTACGAGGAGCGGCTGAGGGAGCTGGGCTTGTTCAGCCTGGAGAAGAGGAGGCTCAGGGGCGACCTTATCGCTCTCTACAGGTACCTTAAAGGAGGCTGTAGGGAGGTGGGGGTTGGCCTGTTTTCCCACGTGCCTGGTGACAGGACGAGGGGGAATGGGCTTAAGTTGCGCCAGGGGAGTTTTAGGTTAGATGTTAGGAAGAACTTCTTTACTGAAAGGGTTGTTAGACATTGGAACAGGCTGCCCAGGGAGGTGGTGGAGTCACCATCCCTGGAGGTCTTTAAAAGACGTTTAGATGTAGAGCTTAGGGATATGGTTTAGTGGGGACTGTTAGTGTTAGGTTAGAGGTTGGACTCGATGATCTTGAGGTCTCTTCCAACCTAGAAATCCTGTGATCCTGTGATCCTGTGATATCATTATTGGCTAGCTAGTCCTTCCCAAAATATGAAGATATTTTATTATGCCAGCTGGGGAAATCTTTGTCCAAACATTTGTCATCTTGCATCTGGGCTATTATAAAAATATCTTGGCTAGCCTTCCTACCTCATCCATTTCCCATTTATATTCCATTTAAAACATACCGTCATGGTTGATATTTTCCACACCTCACAACTCCCGTGTTATGCTCTTATGCAGTCGATTAAACTTCTAGCCTTGGGATAAAATTGAAACTTATATTATTTGCACTTAAACATTTTTTTTTTTTTTAATAATTTTATTTATGCTTATAGTTCTTGGGCATGGAATTCTAGGTTGGTCATTTTGCTTGCTATACCATCTGTACCCTGTTTAATTTCTGGGTACAGGACATTTTCACATCTGGCTTCTAGCTGATGACAAGCTTTTGCACATAATTTCGGCTCCAGTGAACTTCAGCACTTTTAAGGAAAGATGTAAATGCTTTTTTCTCTTTACCAGTTTTTTTGCTTAATGTTTTATGGAACACCATGGCTGAGGTTTAGATAAAGTGACTATGATGACAGTTTTCAGAACCTGTAAAAAATCCCCATCTAGAATTGTTTCCAGTTGTAGAGGATGAGCACTGAAAAATCTGGCCTTGAGGTCTTCTCAAAATCTGGCTGTAATTGTGAAGCTGAAACAACCCTCTCAAATCATAGCTACTCAAAGTGTCAGGAATATTCCGAATCTGTCTGGGTTTTATAACTTTGCCAATCAAGCCTATCACTAAATAAAATGTCAGATGCTGAGCTTCTCTATTTATTGCCAATAAAGTTTGAAATATAACTTTCACAATATGCTTGGAAATTCATAATTTTACATCTTCCTGCTAGCTCTTCCAAGGAGACTTGCAAAGTATACCATGGTTTTCACTTGGAATAAAGTAATTTTCTCCTTTTAAAATTATATTTCTGAATATTATAGCAAAAAGAACAATGAACAGCTTTCTTTCAATATATAGTATTATGTATTATGTCAGGCATAAAGGATGATGTTAATAACAGGGTTTTTTTTAAATCTTAGAACTTAAGCAAGCAAAAATAACTAGAATTGTAATCTTTACCATTTAAAATGTGAGTTGTATAAAGTTTCAGAAATTTCATGTAAATATTAAAATATTCCTTTCTTTTTACACAGCTCTCCAATATTTCAAATTAAATGTGAGCTCATACAGGAGTGCAATGGTGCTGTGGTTCAGGTTGACGTATAGGAGAGGTATATCTGTCTAGTTCCTTGGTTCTCTGTACATCACACGTCTGAAAATATAATTCAGCAAAGATGACCAAGCCAATGCACACAATCATAAATAATATTTCATTAATTCCTACACAATGGTATGATTAGAATTCCTGTATTTACAGATGATACATCTTCTCATAGGACACTAGCTTACGGAGACATTCTTGTAACAGAAAACCTAAAGCTCATAATGTTAGATTTCAGACTTTCTTTTTGTCACATTTCTGTCATCTAATTCTTTCTATATGGTATCCTGATCCTCTTTTGTTTGACCATGTTCTCTTAAATGAAATACAGTAGGCCCTTAACCATTTAATATTATGGTGATATTTACCAATTTTTTGTTACAAAGCTTTGAGGTTTTGTTTAAAGTATCAAATTGCACTTCAATTACAGTTCCATTACCCATTGCGGATTCATACCTGGCTTTTAATTCGGCCTCTTTGTTGAAAATTTACCCATATTTTTCATTTTTTTGGTTGTACATTTAATGATGTCTAAGGCAGTGAATTTGTTACAATAGCTCAGTTCAAGGTGTTGAAGTAACTAACTTTGAGCCTTTCATCTGAATGGGTTAAGTAGTAGAAAATCTGTTGCCCAAATTACTTGTTGAACATTTTCTGTTTCTCTGTTGTACACAGGATTATATTTATCTTTATTTGGGAAAATAAAAGAAAGGCATACTCTTTTAGGCATTCATGAAAGTATTCTTCTTTCTTTCATTTTTCTCCAGTTAGTAGAAAAAATGTGAAATTTACATATCCAGTAAAAGATAGGCATTATACAAATTCCTGTGATGAAAATGTTAGCATGTATTTATGTATTTATTCTTTGTTCTATTTCTGTATTCTCACTGACATTTCAGTTGGATTCACAAATAAGTGTGGTACACAACAATATTCTCATATTGCAGCTCCAAATAGGTAGCTGAGCTAGTTCTGACCATGTTGGTGTGTCCACAAGGCACAGTGTGGAGCAGTGGGATGGAACTAACTCAGTTCTCCAGAATAATATAGCTATGGTATATATGACTATGTGTCAGTGAATCCAAATGTAATGCTTCTGTCATTCAACAAAGGTGCAGACTTTGATACATATAACACATAACTAATTAAAAATATAAAAGTTACTTAGACAATACCTGCTGCAACATTTCCTTTTTCCCACACCTCTCCTGCCAATGATCTCTCCTTTCTATCCCCCTTGTTTTTATCTTCCTTAAAAATTCCTACATTTGAGTCCACTCTGGTTTTGCTTCTGAGTAGGTGTAATCGTCATAGGATGCCAGACTTACTTTTCATTCCTGATGCTTTTCAAAGAGCGTAGGTTATGTGAGGCACTATATATATCTCTCTTATCCAAGTGGGTTGCATGCAATTCTTCCCTGATTTGGCTATACTGTTTCCTGGGAGGTACTATCATATGCTATAGCTGTAGAGAGCTTATATTTCTTTTATATAATCTGGGACTCTCTATTCCATGCTCCAGACTTTAAGACAGACATCCTTTGTGGCCAGCTACAATGTGGCAGCTTATATGACTCTAGCCCTAGATGCTGATACCAGGGTGGGGGAAACATCAGGAAAGGAGAAAGAGAGAGGGGCAAATATAGGTGAGGAAAACAAAATGTGCTTTTTCACCAAACTATGATATTTTCATGGGTAATTAAGTACTTTTCTACTTGTAAGCTGCAAGTGCATGTCTGGATGCTGCGAAGAGGAGTTCAAAGAAGCATGGTCTGAGAGGCGAGAGGTAATTATAGAATGGGAGACAATGAACACAAAGTGCAATCATGCAAATGAGAATACTCCATGGAACATGTGCAAGAAGTTCCTCTGAAACCTCTGTTAGGGTAGCTGGGGTCTCCCTCATTCACTTGTTTAGCTGGTGGTTGATATCTTTTAGGCGAGACGTTTAATTTCTGAACACAGTCTTCTCAGTGGGGCTGTGATTTTAAACTTACTGTGTAATGGAGTGTATTACCATTTACCATATGATGAGATGGTCTTGTCTGTCAGCCAGGGAGCTGCTTAATGTTATATATGGGTCAAATGAGCCAAAAAAAGAGAGAGGAAAAAAACCAAAGAACCTTGACTCCTCTAGCAAAAGGGGAAACGTCCCCTATGGCAAGTAGCCAGGTCATTTTTTAAAAGATCCATTTTCTCCTGAAAAGTGATTGAGTAGCACTAAATAACTTAAGATACAGGAATTCCAAGGGCAGGGGGATTTCTGCTGAATCAACCATTACAATGATAACAGTAGCAGGTGTTGTCCTTTTGGCAGAATTATTTTTTTTTTTTTTTTAATATTTGAAAATTTTTTTTTTTTATTTAAAAAAAAAAAAAAAAAAATTATTTCCCAAAACCACAAGGAGCCTTTTTTTTTTTTTTTTTTTGGCGGGGGGGCAGTGTGTGTCTGTGGATATTTGTACACAATAAATAAGGGAGCATTATAAAAGCCAAATCAATCAGTTGTTCAGAATTTGACTTGTTGCTCCCAACCTTAATTTTGCAGTGATTGAATTGATCTACTTGAAAGTATAACATTATTTGCAAAGCTTGCATGACATCTGACTATGGAAAAGCAGATAAGTACCCAACTTAAAAATGCAGAGATTTGTTGAACCAATCTTATGTCTCATCTTGATTCAGTGAAAGTGTTTATTTTTCAGCAACTTTGACCAGAAAAGCAAAATAGTAATTTCAGTTTCAGTCCTTGAAGATTGCTCCACAGTAACCATGAAATGTACCATATAGACAAAATGGCAATTGTTCCCACTGTTCCTAACATTGGTCTTCTAAATGATAATTGTTTAAATCTGACCTAATTATCCTAGAATCCTTTATAACCAATATTGAGCAGAATATATCTTTGAAAGGCTGTTCAGGTTGGATATCTGAAAAATTCCAGAGCATAATTAGTCATGTATTGCATTCCATTGACTTAAAAGGAGCCTGGGTGATGGATTTAAATGTAGACCATCTTTCTGACACTTAGATTAAGTGACATTAATTCCACTTCAAGTATGTAAGCCATTATTCTGACAAACATATGCAAACATTGAAGTTTGATTAAAGATAAAAAAAAAAAAAAAAAAGTGAAGACTTTTTCCATCAGTCACATGGTTAGCTTATTCTTAGTCAGTAGTCTTACCCTTGTATAATACCAGACAACTTCCCCCCACAGAAGCTATACATTCCCAGATGAATGCAGTACACAGGGAGATTATCCCTTTGAATCTGGTTAGTACCTCCCTTTAAATCTGAGAACCACGGGGCTTAAATGAATGCCTAGTGTTTCTACAGCTAAACTGGTAGATCTACATTCAAGAAGAATTTTAGTCTTATCTGTAATGTATTCTCTTGTATATACCGCTTTTAAAAGCAGATGCATGGTTAGATGCGAGATCTGCAACAAGTTGACTAAAGGTCTGTGTGTGGCTGTTAAAGTATGCCTTCTTATATCATCACATCTTATTTTTGTGATAAGACCTGCATAGTCTTATAGTTTTGTCTCATGTACAGTTTTGCTGCAGGTATAAAGCAGCCTCTAAAACCATGCTGTAAGTAGATCTAAAAATATCTGTACACAGGAAGGAGGCCCTGGAGAAATCTGAAACAGACATGAAATAGGAACAAAGTAAATGGCACTTGCTGTTCCCGCATGGATGTTTACCAAAAAAGGCAGCAGCTGCCATTTGCATCACCCACATCTGATTTAATCACATCAATATACAATTGTCCTGGAGTTCACAGTAAGCATAATGCTGTGAATCCCCCCCAATCTTAATTCTTACTCTTAAGATTTTCTTACTTAAGCCAAAGTATGTCTCAAGAGAGAAATTTCTGGAATGTTTCCATGGACA
The DNA here is from genome assembly GCA_000699545.1 of Podiceps cristatus. Classification (NCBI taxonomy): domain Eukaryota; kingdom Metazoa; phylum Chordata; class Aves; order Podicipediformes; family Podicipedidae; genus Podiceps; species Podiceps cristatus. Next base: position 18,702 of record JMFS01093267.1, on the reverse strand, counting down.
ACGGTGAATTTTAAGTATCAAAGATGAACCAGAAGTTCAGGCCTTCCAATCAGTCCCACTGATCCTAAACCCATATCCATAAATGTCTTGTGGTGTTACATTTTCTCGTCAGTCTTCTGTTTTCTTGACAGCTTCTAAGATTTGCTTCCAGTGGGAGTATGTTAGCATTTAACTAGTAATTTGATGTCATCTGAGGATTCTCTGATAGGAAAAAAATCTTTCCTTTTAAGCTGCACTAACATCATGGGAAAAAGTGCCCAGGAGAGTGCCCAGCTTATAACCCAAAAAATGATGACTCTGTATTGCTTCTGTAACATAAGGTGGCTGTCTGTATTGTCAGGTGTACAGGCTACCTTTTGATTTTTAATTTTTGTTGTTGTTTATTTGTTACTTCTTTCCCCCCCCCCTCTTTCTTAAGCTTTACATTTGAAACATCAAGAATCCCATGTCTTTATATGCTCTTTTTGTTAGAAAAATCCAGCTCAGATCAGACGACTGAAAACAGTTCTGACACACAAACCTGTAACTTGTGCTGCCACACTGTCTCTTCTCTGCTCTGCTCAGCAAAGGCAGGAGGCAGCTGGTGTTGCGGCCTTTCTCTCTCTAGTAAGTGTATGTTTGATGATAAGGACAGCATTACAGCTCATGTTACAGCCCTTCATAACACCCTAGTCAGGTTCTCTGAAGACCTTGAGCAGAGCTGCTGAAAAAGAGACCAGACTGATGGTTTGATATGCTGGTGGCTCAGCTGGTTTTCAGTTGGACAGTCTCATCTGACCTAGCTTCACAGAAGAACCCATAATTTGATTATCATAATGTAGAAAATAGGCAATAATAGTAATAATAATAATTTAGAAACAAACAGCCCCACAAAGACAATTTGAGATAGTCACATATATTATAAAGAACTAATAAACTGTAAAACTTTTCTTCATGCTTTTGTCTTATTGTTTGTTGTGAAATGTAGATTTATGGAGCTGTGGAATGGATTATCGAAGATTCTACCTAACTGTGTAAAAAATATAATTGTGTGAATGGCTCAGTTATTTGGATGCCTGGATTAATAGTGGGGAAATAATTAGTTCTCGTCATAAACTAGAAAAGAAAGCATAAACACTCTGTCATTTTAATCGCCAATTCTATTATTTTGAATTTAATAAATGGCGCCAAATTAAGAAAGTTGCCTGATATGTCAAAATACAAATTTGAAGGATGTTATCATACACCTGAGATATATTGCTCCTGTTTAATATTTTACAAGCCATATTTATTATCCTCTCAAAAAACATCAGAACAAATCTGCATCTGTTAAGGTGAATTTTATTTGTCATTCCTGAGTCTAACTATTCCCTTGTTCTTTTCTTGTATTGAAAAAGTGATCCATTACAGAAAACATGACAAATACTTATTAAGATTTATTTTATTTTTTATTGCCTTTGAAACATTTACTTTTTAGCTCTGGTTATAAAAACTCAAATCTTCTTCAGTTTAGAACTTGATATCTACCAATAAAAGGGCAAAATAAAATACAAGCTAGCAAAGAATAAGAAGGTTTATGTTAGCTTATGTTTTCTGAACAATCACACAACAGCAAATATTCAAGGCACACAGAATTTCCAGGTCATATAACTCAATTGTAATCATTCTGAAGCAATAGGCAGAGAAAGTGACTGATCTATATGTATGCAGGATTATGCAGTAGCTTTTGAAGAAAAGAATACACACAGAAATGAACATTCTGAACGTAAGCAGTCAATTATATGTTACCGTATACGTGTGCACACTTCAAAATTTGATTACATCTGATTTTTGGAACTAATTGCTTAAACTGTAGTCTGCAGCTGATAGAGAAACTATATAATATTCCCCAGAGAAGTATTGATATGATGTGGATGTTCATATACTCTGGTGTAGGCTAATTTAGTCCTCTGGTTAAAGATAAAAAAAGAAACAATGTGAGTTCAGAAGTACAAATTCTTTATATAGTCAATGTAGAGAGGTTGAAGCCTGCAAATGGCCAAATAAAGTAATTTTCTTCTAAAGAGAGATGTCTAAATTGAAGCTGCCAAAATTGTATGTTTCTCATTTTATAATACTGGGTTAATTTTCTATTTTTTGTCACGAGGTTTACAGAGGTGTTTGTTTGGTGTGGTTTTTTTCTAAGTATTCGGCATTTACATTTCACACCTAGGACTTCTGGAAGTAATCCATTGTGTTGATTCTAGTGTTGACTTCCTTAGTATTGCCAGATACCAAAGTACATGACTAATTATGTCTGTAAATTATCATGAGAAGGAAATGGAAGATTGCTTTCCAAAATCAAGCTTTGAGAAAAACAAGGAGTATAGAATTTTCATAACTGTTTTTCAGTACTGTACCTGTTCATTGTTTAACTAGCTCACAATAGTCAGAAAGCTCACGAGTCAGAAAGTCATCTGTGAGAATCGAAATACTCACGCAGAACTTACACACTGTCACGGTGTCTCAAACACTGAAGTTACTCAAAACAGAGCACTGAAAACTGAAAGAAAATCTATGATTCTACCAGCAACTGCAGAACATGTTAAGCATTAGAAACAGGAAGAATTAAAATTCTGATGCTTCATTCTTTTTTCAGGTAGAACTTAATGAGAACAGAAAATATCACAATGTTAATCCATTCTTGTGACAAACCTTGCAACATAAATTGGAACTGGTACAAAATGATCTGGCCTTGTTATTGTCTTCTTGTAATGCCATGATCCTCTGTAGTTACCCAAGTGCAAAGTCATGCAAACTATTATCTTTCAAATCAAATTTTGTGGTTGGTAGAGGGTCCAGTTAACTGAAACTGTAGTTTCTGTTTCACTGAAAATATGTCAATAATGAGACACAATGTACCGAGCCATTTGAATTCAGTCAACAGTAATGGATAGTTCATAATAAAGTAAAAGGTTGACTTTAACTCTTGGGTATCTTTTCATTTCAGGGCTTATTTTTCCAGAGGTTGTGCATATGTCACTATATATCTGGAAACTTTGGGTTAACTAGATGCTTTTGTATTTAGGCACAAAGAAACTCTGAATGACACTATTTATGCTAATTCAGTTGTGTGGGATGTAGTGAACATTTAAAAATAGACTACATGGCTATACATCGCTGTATTGGAGATTCAAGGATATTTCAATACACAATAAGAATCTTTCTGCTTAAACACTAGTGTAAGAGAGGCCACGCTGATCAGCTCAAGGCTTGTCTCTGAAGTATTCCAGTTGATTAGATCTACCCACAGTTGCTTCCTTACCTACAACAGTTTCTAATGTCTTTGTGATATTATAAAAAAGGTTAAATTTTCATCTCTGATTCTGTGCCTCTTCTGAAGCAAAGGAAATCCCATTTTGCAAAATGACCTTATTTTTGAAAAGTCAGGATAACTAAGAAATATTAGTCAAGATTTTAATTTTCACCTTCTCAATGAATAAAGAGGAAAAATCTAAATGTGTTTTTTTATTGTTTTCAGAGAAGTTTACCACAACATTAAGAGAGTGTTATGATATTGACTGGCCTAGAAAAGAGAAATAAAATGTAAAAATAAAGTATCAGGTATACCTCAATGATTCCTTAGTTCGGTCAGTTCTCAAAAGTGTCAAGCTCGTGGTGTTCATCATTTAAAATATGTTAAAAGTATTTATTTTTTTTAAAAAAATAAGGGTCATCTTGGTTTTCCCTCCCATATTTATCCACATGTAATACATCTCCAGCATTGAGATACAGTGTATCAGAGGGCAGATTTTTTTTCAAACAAGCTCTTGATTTCCCAAAATGATTCAAATTTAGGTGAGATTAAATATGATAAACAAGATAAAATGCCTGAAAGAGTAGAATTAAGAGGACAAAAAGAAAAGAGTGCAAGCCATTTCTAACAGTAATAATATGTCAAATAATAGAAATGACAAATTTATCAAGCAGAGGTTGATCCTGAGAAAACGATGAGCTGGTTGACATAGGTTTCAGTTAACAAAGAATTAAAAGAATAGACCATTGTATATGGATAACAACTAGTTAGGTTTACTTAGTGCTTAAGTACCTGGGTAGTGTTATTTGAAAAGATTATGAATTTGATTGATGAAGGTGTTTGTGCTGACCTGAATTCTTTAACTTTGTGAGGCATGTAGTTTGGAATTATATCTGCTTAAAAAGTAAAAATCAATAAAGAAAATATAAAACTTTGTTATCTTAAAACTCAAATGTATATTTAAAATTTGGAAGGCCAGTTCTTACTGGCTAAATTTGTGTTACTGGTTCTAAAAGCACTCTCCTGCTCTTGCTTCAGGTACATGACTTGGATTTATTAAGATGAATTAAGGTGCATCCCCCACCCCACTGCACATGACAGCCCCCTGCCCCATGCTCCTATGATGTATAGGCTGAAAATCTCTTCTCCCAAGTAACAGGCGACAGGACAAGAGGAAATAAACTCAGATTGCACCAGGGAAGGTTTAGATTGGATATTCGGAAAGATTTTTTCATGCAAAGGGTTATCAGGCACTGGAACAGGCTGCCCAGGGAAGTGGTGGAGTCACCAAACCTGGAGGTATTTAAAAGACATGTAAATCTGGAGTTTAGAGACATGGTTTAGTGGTGGACTTGGCAATGATAGGTTAACGGTTGAACTCAATGGTCTTAAAGGTCTCTTCCAACCTCAGTGATTCTGTGGTTCTGTGATTCTATGAAAACAGACATTATTTTTGAAAACCAGATTCCTTTACTGATACTGAAGTTATAAGCTCAATAAGTAAAGCATTTAATTTTTTTTTTTTTTTTTTTTTTTTTAAATTAAAGTTCAGAGACAGACCTTTTATCAGGCAGGCTAGAACTCTCACCATGTTTGGGCAAAGTATCTCTTTGAATGTACCAAACATTCTCTCTTAAGAAGCCTCCCCTTGCCATTTTCATTAATTTCTTATGATCCACAGAACTGCAGTTTTTGAATTAAAACCCATGTATTTAAAATCCACCTATTTTGTTCATTTTCACTTCTTGTATGCTTAGTCTTCTCTCATAAAGTGATGGTCAATTAATTGGAAATTATGCATAGCTGAAGGATTTTAGTGACTCCCTGCTAACTCATATAACTTGCTTTTTCAAGTTTTAGGTTTACATTGCTATCCTATTTCAAAAAAAGGGTACATCTGACTAGGCCAAAGACACTTTTTTTTTTTTTTTTTTTTTTTCTTCTGGGCTGAGTTTTGTTCCTCAAATTTGTAATTCTCTTCCAGCTAAGCTTCAAATGCACTCTTGACCTGAAACATAAAATTGTCTGCACTTTTCCAGACACATTAATCCTACTATAGTAATTTGTGTGTAAATTGTTATAGAGACACTCATAGACTCATAGGCAAAGTGTTTGTTAAAAGGCAAAACTAATTTATTGGGATCTTGGCAAATGACAATGCTCACATGGGAAATCAAATCCCTTGAACAGCATGGTCAGTTGCTATCTCATGGCAATGGGAGTCTCTATTCCAATGATCACTGCAATGGCATCTTCCGCTGTATTGGATGAGATTCCAGCTGCTTCATGGTCCTACATGACCACTCCAGTATATGAATAATCCACTGCTATTGATTACCGTAACAAAACATCTCTCAAACATGTCAACTATGTACAAAATGTTGTCCTATGTGTCCATTTTTGCATCTCCATGAGCAGTTTTGGATTGGTTTTTAATAAATGTTTTGTCTATGTATAATTAGATCTCTTCTGTAGCAGAAGCTGCCTGGGGGTCTTTGGAATACTTCACATGGGATATTAATCAGCACATTTAAGGACAACATTTGGACAAAGCACAACAGGACCTGCTGGGGGGAATTTCTAGAACTGTCCAAAACTCCCATTTGGAGGGCTTCTATAAAACCAGGCAGCTGCCTTATGGTGATGGTGGCTAGTGGTGCAGCCAGACAACTGGTTAAAAGCAGGTCTTTTGTCTCAAAGCAGTTATCTCACACATGCAGATGGCTGTCTGGGGAGTTCCTGGACCACCCAGGGAATGCCCAGCCACACCACAGTTATAACTAAAGGGCAGACTGGAATTTCAACTTGTAACTCACTAAGATTCATAGCATTAACCACAGAATAGATCAATGAAAATGCTTTGGCATATGTAAGGTTAAAACATAAATATACAAATCCAAGGAAAATATGATTGAAGTAAGAATAGAGCATGATTGTGGGTTTTTTTATTATTATTATTCTGTAGAAGAGTAGGATTTCCTTATCACTGGCAAGCAGGGTCAGTATATATATGTAAGTGCAGAAAATCTCAAAAGATGCATGCAGATTTGAACAGCACTTCCAGTTCTCTATCTTGTATTATAAAACCACACTCCCAGACAATCTTTTGTGTATGCTAACATTTGTCTTCACCCTTGTCATGATGGATTTATTTTTTGTTCATGCTTTTTAGCATCTAACCACAAAATACAGCATACATGATGCATTGCAAAAGGACAGCTTTGGGGAGGGTGGAAACGGACAATTAAGAATTCCTTAGCACTAAAAGTAAGAAAATTGTTTATTACTTTTTAAATGTCTGTTCTACAGAGATTTGCTTCTGCTGACATACTTTTACATTTATTTCCTCTGTAACAGAGAAAAGACCAAGGTTACAGGAGCAGTGTATTATTGCATTTATTTATAATATTATTATGCAAGCAACATAATGAGCACTTAACAATTAACTGTTTGAGATCTAATAAAACTAAGCCCTGTTGTGTTGGTTCAGTCCAATTCACTGGCTTTTTTTTCCTTCCTTAATTTGTCTTGTTTCTGGCTTTTATTTATTTCCTTGTCTGCTTAGAGATTTGTGTGGATAAAATAAAAACCTGCTTTGCTGTCATCATTCTATTCTGATTCAATCCTGTCCAAAACCATGGAAAATCCAGCTAGAAGGCAAGGTTTTTTAAGAATATGGTGCCTCTTTCTTTTTCTACCAGCTATGCAAATTTTAAAAAATCTAAAATGATTTTATACCCTATTAGAGCATTAAGCAACTTGTTTCCTAGGGCAATGACACTTTCACTCCCTGTGGACTGCCCTTTTACACAACCTTCATGCTTAGTTGTGTGCCATCTTTATCTTCTACCTCTGTTCCCTCTCTTTTCCCATTTTCTTAGCTATAATTGAACTCCATCACACAGAAAATCTTTATCTTGCTGTCTTCAGAACATGTCAACTTTGTTTGTTTTCCAAATTTTCAAAATTTTGTCAAGCATTTTCTTCTTTAGTTTTTCACAATAATGTTTTGGGATGTATCTTCAGTTTATAGCTCTCTGCAGTTCTGTATGTTTCCCCTGGGTCTTTTCACCTCATGGCATCTCTGTAATTCTGTTCTCTTAATTGTATTTTAGCATGTAAAAACAATGGGAGATAAAGTTTCCTCAGATGTTAGACAAAACCTGACAAAATCTTACTAAAATTTCCTGCCAATAATGATTTTGCTGATAAGCCTCATAATTACTAAATACAATACGCTGTTTTGTTATCATGTGTAGAAAATTATAACAACCTGATTAAGACACAGTGTTACAATGCTGCTTGCATTCATTATGGAGGGTAGACAAGCCAACTAAGTGACTGACAAGTAATTCCATTATCTAGGAGACTTCATGCTTTTTTCAAGGGCAAAATTATATGTGGCTCAAAGATTTCAGAGTAGAATTCCATGCACTTTCCTACCTATGAATCCCACACATGGTCTCACTGTCTTTGTTATTGATGAAGATATTAAAGAGTACTGGTCCCAATATGGACCCCTGAGGGACATCACTTGTCACTGATCTCTATCTAGACACTGGGCCATTGACCACTGCCCTCTGGATGCGACCATCCAATTCCTCATCCACCAAACAGTCCACTCATAAAAACTGTATCTCTCCAATCTAGAGAGAAGGATGTTGTGGGCAACTGTGTCAAAGGCCTTACAGAAGACCAGACAGATGACATCTGCAGCTCTTCCCTTGTCCACTGATGCAGTCACTCCATCATAGAATGCCACTAGGTTGCTCAGGCAGGACTTACCCTTAGTGAAGCCATGCTGGCTGCCTCCAATCACCTTCTTGTCTTCCATGTGCCTTAGCATAACTTCTAGGAGAATCTGCTCCATGATCTTCCCAGGCACAGAGGCTCACAGGTTGACAGATCACTGATTCCCAGGGTCCTCCTTTCTACCCTTTTTGAAACAAGGGGTGCAATGTTTCCCTTCTTCCAGTCCCCAGGGACTTTAACTGACTGCCATGAATTTTCAAATATCATGGTAGGTGGCTTGGCAACTACATCAGCCAGTCCCTCAAGACTCTGGGATGCATCTATTCAGATCCCATAGATTTATATATGTTCAGGTTCCTCAGGTGGTCACGAACCTGAGGGTTCATGAGGGAGGGAGGGTCCAGTCCAGTTCCAGTCCCTGCTTTGCACTCCATCCATTTGAGAGGTGTGGGAAGAGAGGTTGCCAGTGAAGACTGAGACAACAAAGTTGTTGAGTACCTCAGCCTTCTCTTTGTCCATTGTTACCAGTTTGCCAGTCTTGCTCATTGAGGGTTACAATTTCTTTGACCTTCCTTTTCTGGCTGACATACCTGTAGAAGCCCTTCTTATTACTGTTTGAAACCCTTGCCGAGTTCATCTCCAGCTGCGCCTAGGCCTTCCTGACCCCATCCCTACACAACCAGGCAGCATCCCTGTACTCCTCCCAGGTCACCTGTCCCTGCTTCCACTGCCCATGCATTTCCTCGTTGCTCTTCGGTTTGACCAGCCTGTGTGGACTCAACCATGACAGTCTTTTGTCTTCCTTTCCTGATTCCTGGGGATCAAGACCTCTTGCCTTCTATGGAAAGCATCCTTAAAGATCTGCCAGCTCTGATTTGCTCCCTTTTTCCTGAGGGCAGTTTCCCAGGGGGTCTTATTGACTAACTCCTTGAAGAGATGGAAGTTTGCTTTCCTAAAATCCATGGTCCTGACCTTACTCTTTGCCTGATCCATATCCCTCAGGGTTGTGAATTCCACCAATGCCTCATCACTGCAGCCCAGGCTGCCTCCAGTCTTGATGTCACTGATTAGCTCACTTGCATTGGTGACCATCAGGTCCAGTATAGCATCCCCTCTGTCGGAGCTGTCTGTTACCTGGCTTAAGAAGTCATCCTCAATGCACTGCAGGAGTCTCTTGGATTGCCTACAGCTTGACATGTTACTTTCCCAGCAGATGTCGGAGTGGTTGAAGTCCTCCAGCAGGACGAGAGTCTGCAAGAACCAAAGGATTTGTACTGCTGAACAAAGAATAGAATTAGCTGATTTCAGACAGATTGAGGCAATTCAACACTTTCAGAGCAGTGTAGTGAGGGGGTTTTTCATCATTTCATGACCCCACCAAAATTAGGAATGGTAGTGAACCCATGTAAAAAACATTTGCCAGACAGGAGGACAGAACCTTTTTGGAACAAATCGATGGGAGACCAATATTCTCCTGGAATGGTATCTACAGTCTAGGTAACTCTTAATGGTGGCTTGAGACCTAAATTTAGGTTGCTGAATCAAGCCTTTAGGTGACCTATGTCCAGGACTTAAGCCATGACTCAAAGCTCTGTTCTTTGCAGAACATCTGTGCAACACTCACCCAGTGTTAACACAAATGTTGCTGCTGAGCTGTGATACACTATGGAAGGTAAAGCCAGGCAAGATAAGTAGAGTGAAAACATAGAAACAGAAGTGTTGAGATGGTAATAACAACTCAGGGATCTAGAAGAAAAACACCAACATGAAAAAATGCATAGAAACTTAAATCCAAAAAGCAGGGACATAAGAGACCTCAACTTGGTAATATCAAGGATTAGGCCATTCCAAGGAGCAATAGGAGCCAACTCTTCCCCAGATGACTGGTGAGAGCTGAGATAGCACTAAGGTAGGATAGTGAGAATACTAATGCTTAGCCCAGTATCTTGCAAGTCCTAGCTCTCAGCTGTATCTGTTAGCCAGTAAATACCTTTTGGGTACTCATAAGAATGTTCATCGTGCTCTCAGAGTCTCTTTGTGCACAGCAAAATATGCCTGGAAAAAAGTGTGCTTCAGTGAGGGAAAGTTGCACCTGGAGACTACTTCAGAATGAGGTGAATCACTCTTCAGAGGTTAACTTTTAGTCAGGTAATATGGGAGATAGGTATGTCTGATCTTCAGAGCAGCCTTAGCACTGCTGTGAACAGATAAATCAATCATTATCACCAGCCAGCCAATGTGGGATCTTTTGTTCTTTGATATCCACATGTTCTAGCCTGGTAGAAGTGGTTAAAAAATTCCCTTACAACAGTTCACATCTTTGGGAGAGAGATTTTTACTCTGGTTGCCTGCTCAGGGAAACATTGCTTTATTACTTGTTAGACCACATTGTCAATGTATTTTCTTTGCAGGGGTTGTGGATAGATTTATACTTTCAGGTTATTTTTTGCAAGTGAAAGATTAAATTCTTATTTTCTTGTGTAGCACCAGAAAGACAGGACTAAACAGGCATATACAGTGCTTATACTTTTATGCAATTGTGTTAGTACCTTCCCAATTAACTTGCCATGTGTCTGAAGGGTTTTGAGCCTCCATTTGCTTAAAACAGCACAAAATCTGGATTTATTCAGCTTCACTTTAGGCTTCAAACTGAGATATTTGTGTCTCGAGCGCAGCCACACAAGGCTCCCTCTATACATGTTGGGGAGAAGAAAGCTCTCAACAGGATGATTCAGATCTTAGCTCATTTGAATTTCTCTTGAGGTGTCATTCTGTTAAGTACAGAAATAGCTTATGCCATTTTTGTGCCTAGGTTAGGCTCCTCAGGAAGGTGCCAAAAGCTAAGTGGAATGAATCTAGATTAAATTTTCTGACAAAGAGTTTAGGTTAAAAACAAACAAACAAACAAACAAAAAAACCAAAAAACAAAACACCTCCTTCAATGATATACATCATATCTGAAAGCTGTTAACTTACTGAAAAGGAAGAATAAACATCAGACTTCCTTTGAAGCTTACTCCCTAATTTCCAGGAGCATATGGCCTGTTAACTCACCTGGCTGTAATTGCATTCAATACTAACTTGTGTGCCTATGTTGCCCTGTCAACCAACAGATTGTTACACCGTTGCTTGAGTTACATGCTGATGTGCTATCAGTGTTCAGACAACGTTGTGTATATTTTTGTTCAGTTCTTCTGCTATGTTACAAAGTTATGCAAGGTCCTGGTTTTGATTCTCCTCCCCTAAGGTCTGAACAGACGACACTCTCAGCCATCTAATTCTGTGAGAGCAAGGAAAGCAATCAGAATCCAAACTGCCTGAAATAATGGTATATTTGATCCGACTTACAAAAGAGATGTGTTTTTCTGAGTATTATTGAAACACTTCCTCACAGTGCTACAGTTAAAGCCAAAGTGTCAGAATGCAACACACCTCCAGACATCAGTGCTTTGTAAAACAAAACAAAATAAAATTAATAAATCAAATGGGAGTCTTCCCAGCTAAGGCTTCTATATGTGCCTAAAGATCTTTTGGTCTAAAAATGATATAACTCATTGTCAAAATTGGGGCAGAAATTCTACTTTGTTCATATCTAGAACACAGAGCTCACACTGTGTAATAGCCACAAGAACTAGATGAATTATTAATGAGCAAAATCAGAACATTAATTCACAGAGGAGCAAGATATTTTTGTTTTTAACTTCTTCTCATGCTGGTGATAAAATATCCTATAACATTTGGTATGAGCATCATTATATATCTGTGTCCCATGCCTTTCAAAACACGTTGCTCTTCTCTGGATACAATCCAGCATCTCAATGTCCTTCTTGTACTGAGGGGCCCAAAACTGAACACAGCACTTGAGGTGCGGCCTCACCAGCGCTGAGTACAGGGGGACAATCACTTCCCTAGTCCTGCTGGCCACATTATTCTTGATAGAAGCCAGAATGGCGTTGGCTTTCTTGGTGATGTGGGCACACTGCTAGCTCATGTTCAGCCGGCTGTTGACCAACACCCCCATGTCCTTTTCTGCCTGGCAGCTTTCCAGCCACTCCTCCCCAAGCCTGTAGCGTTGCCTGGGGTTGTTGTGACCCAAGTGCAGGACCCGGCACTTGGCCTTGTTAAACCTCGTAAGGTTAACCTTGGCCCATCAATCCAGCCTGTTCAGGTCCCTCCATAGTGCTTTCCTACCCTCAAGCAGATCAACACTCCCGCCCTACTTGGTGTCATCTGCAAACTTACCGAGGGTATGTTCAATCCCCTCATCCAAATCATTGATAAAGATATTAAACAAGACTGGCCCCAAAACTGAGTCCTGGGGGACGCTGCTTGTGACCAGCCACCAACCATATTTAACTGCATTCACCAAAACTCTCTGGGGTTGGCAATCCAGCAAGTTTTTTTACCCAGTGAAGAACATGCTAGCTGCTTCTAGATACCTCATTGTCTTTAAAATATTTAGTAATAGCTTCTGATAGGATTTGCTCCATAACATTCCTAGGGATGGAAGTGAGACCTTTACCTGGGTCGTCCTTCTAGAAGATGGAGATGATGTTTGCCTTTCTCCAGTCATCAGAAGACTTCCCCAATTTCAATTAACTTTTAAAAATGATAAAGGTTGGCCCCTCAGCAACATCAGCCAGCTCATCTGGTACCCTTGGATACATCCTATTCGGTCACAGAGGCTTATGTGTGTCTAGTTGGCTAATATTTAAAAACTAGAAATGAGAAGTCTATGTTGGAACCATCTCTGGAGACATCTGAAGGCTAAAAGAACTTAAAAATAAATGTATACCTTTGGTTTAAATTTAAGTAGAGTAGATTTTGCTTATCACCAATTACAAAGCTTTTTGAAACATTATTTTGTTTCTTTGGCCTATACCATTTTTTTTTTCTTGTGACAGTCACAAGTATACCAATTGCCCAGCATACTTTTCAGGCTTTGCAGTGTATTGGTTTGATAAAGCTCTGCTTTCAAATATTTTTCTTTTACATATCTTTTGATCATTCACATAAATTTCCACATGCTTTCACTAGGTCTTAGATTAATCAAACATATTTTCCTGAACTTCGATATGTAAACAAAAGATTTAATGATCTCCACAATAAACACCTATTTGAAGAAATAACAGGATTTATCGGAATAATGTTTATACTGCATCAATAGATATCTAAAACAAGAGAGACATCTTTTTAACTCATGTCATTGTTATCAAAAACATTCCAAGCAAGTGACTTCATTCTATTACTCCACTTCTGTAACCAAATTTGGTTTATTCAGTCAGGGGAAACTAAAGATGCTCATAATACTAATCTATTTTGCACAAACTACTTTAATTTAAGTGGAGTAATCATTGGAAAGTAAAGAGCTATTAGACTGTATGCAATGAAAGGAAGGGTAAAGCATATTCTGCTCTGTAATCAGCTGTTGGTAAAGGATATAAATTTTGGCTTTGAGTTATTAAATAAAAGTTTGGATTAAGTGTAAAGGAAGAGAGAAAAGACAATTTATTTCAAGTAAATTGCATTGTTTGCTTTCTATGAGAACAGAGCTGTGAATCACTACCTAGGTTCCAGTTAACAGAAAAACAAAAGATTAACAGTATATAGACACATGTATACATTTAACTCACAACATTTAATGTGGTAATCTCCTATATCTTTTTCTTATTGTAGCCCAGTAAACATGATTTCTGCTTTAGCAGGGGGAGATCCTGCTGTGTGTTGACCCAGCAGTACAGAGGCTTTGCCTCACTATGGTCTGATGTCCTGATTTTGTCCGGGATAGAGTTATTTTTCTTTCTAGTATCTTATATGGTACTGTGTTTTGGATTTCGACTAAGAATAATGCTGACAATACACTGATGTTCTAGTTGTTGCTAAGCAGTCAAGGACTTTTCATCTTCTCATACTGGCCTGCCAACAGCAAGTCAGGGAGTGCACAAGAAGCTGGGAAGGGACACAGCCAGGACAGCTGAACCCAACTGTCCAAAAGGATATTCCATACCATATGATGTCATGGTCAATATGTAAACTTGGGAGAAGGTGGCCAGGGGGATCACTGCTCAGTCACGTGCTGGACATCAGTCAGCAGGTGGTGAGCATCACTCGCATTGTACATCACTTGTTTTGTATATTCTTTTATGATGATGATGATGATGATGATGATTATGTCTTCCTTTGCTATCTTATTAAACTGTCCTTATCACAACCCATGAGGATTTTTTTACTGATTCTGTCCATTATTCCACTGAGGAGAGGGTAGAATCATAGAATCATAGAATCATAGAATCATAGAATGTTTTGTGTTGGAAGGGACTCCCAGAGCCCATCTAGTCCAACCCCCTGCAGTGAGCAGGGACACCATTACCCAGATCAGGTTGCTCAGAGCCCCGTCCAACCTGGTCTTGAAGCAAGCAGTTGTGTCATGCTTGGTTGCTGACTGGGGTTAAACCATGACACCTGAACTTGGCGTTGCTGGTTTAACCCCTGTACCAGGGCCTGTGACTGCTGCCTTCCCTGGTCCAGCTTCAGCTCTGGGAGTGGCCCTTCTGGGGAGGGGTGACCCTTTGTGTGCATAGGGCTGGAGGGGCTGCAGCTGGCAGCCCAGGAGAAGGATGCAGGCTGGATGAGAAAATTTATGAAAATAACCCCAAGCGTAGCCAAAACTGGAGTAGAAGGTTCCCCCCACCATCATACCCCTCCCAGTGAAGAAGGCAGGATGCTGTCAGGTCCGTGTGCCATCTCCACTTCTCTGTCTGAGGACTGACACTGTCAACCTTAGATCCAGAGGGACATGAGAAGGGTAAGCATAACATCAGAGAAAAGGGGCAGCTCTTTAATTGTAGTAGCAATTGTACTACAAAATCTCATAGTATTGCTGTGATTGGACTACTAATAACTCTTGTATTTTCAGTGAGTTATTAAGATTTTAATTAGGCTAATAAATTATTTTTTCCACATGTATATAATGTGCTCAATTATTGTCTATAACAAGGTTTGAAGCGTAATACGTCATACCTAGTCATAGAGAACAAAGGAAGTGCTTTTCAGCAGTATCATTTGTTGGTTTATTTCATAAATTTCAACATTCTGTAAGCAATCTTCAAATCCCTATTTCACAACTTATTATCTGCTTTTTTTTTTTTTTTTTTTTTTTAAGAATAAGGGGGACAAGTCTGGCTTTAGAATAGAGGTAAGATGCTGAGATATGTTTATATGAATATCTACATCCTAAGCTGATTCTGTTTTTTCTTCACTGGTACATTAAGTGAAATGAAGGTAAATGCTTAGGTTTGGTCAGATCATGTCTCTTTTTCCCTATTTTTGGCCAGTTTACATTAAGACTTGAGAAATAATTTACTGAAACAGAACAACATTTACAGAATCTCAGTAACCCCTGATGGTCTCCTATTTCTTCAACAAGTAGTCTTTTGCCCTTCTTTTCAGAGATTGTACTTGGAGTCATTTGGGACTATTTAGCTATAAGA
The DNA here is from genome assembly GCA_000699545.1 of Podiceps cristatus. Lineage (NCBI taxonomy): Eukaryota > Metazoa > Chordata > Aves > Podicipediformes > Podicipedidae > Podiceps > Podiceps cristatus. The sequence continues at coordinate 3,186 of JMFS01093267.1, read as the reverse complement.
CAAATGTTACACAGCTCACCCATCACATTGACATGAGGGTTTTATTAGATTTCTGTGGCTTCTTTCTATATTCACACACAGATTTTGATCCAAAGAAACAAACTCACCAGAAAAGAAAGAATGTGTCTACATTTCTTATTTTGAGTTCACAGGATGATTTAAATTGGCAAAGACCTCTTGGAGTTGTTTACTACAACCCCCTGCTGAAGCAGAATCAGCTGTAGCAGAATGCCCAAGACTATGTTGTCCTTGTTCCAGCTGAGAACCAGTTAATTTTCAGAAGATGGGAGGGAACACAGACAGGACAGCTGACCCAAACTGGCCAAAGGGATATTTGATACCATATGACATCATGCTCAGTATATAATGGGGAGAAGGCTCTAGGATCCCTGCTCAGGAGTGGGCTGGGCATCAGGTTCCGGGTGGTGAGCAATTTGTACTGTGAATCATGTGCTTAGTATACTCTAATATTTTTGTTTTGTTTGTTGTTGTTTTTTTTTCCTTGTTTTCTCTTCCTTCCCTGTCCTGTTAAACTATTTTTATCCCAACCTGTGAGTTTTACCTTTCTTTTTCCCTAATTCTTCTCCACATCCCACTGTGGGAGGATGAATGAACAAGCATCTGTGTGGTACTTAGCTGCTGGCTGGGGCTAAACCGTAACAATTTCCAGTTGGATTTTTAATATTTCTACAGATAGAGAGTGTTTAAACACTATCATAGCATAATTAAAAAAAAAAGAAAAGAATTTTTTTCCCATGTTCAGATGGATTTTATGTTTCAATTTGTGCTTACTGCCTCTTGTTCTGTCAATGGTTATAAATGAGAAGAATGTGGTTCCCTCATCTTCATTCCCTCCCAAGCACGTGTTCATACACATTGTTAAGATCCCACCTGAGCCTTCTCATTTCCAAGCTAAGAAATCCCAGCTTTCTCAGCTTCTCCTCATGTAAGAGTTTCACAAGTGTTTTCATCATCTTTGTGGCCTTGCTCCAGTAAATCCATATATTTCTTGAACTGGGGAGCCCAGAACTGGACAAAGCACTTAAGGTGCTGTCTCACTGTTTGAGTAGAGAGGAAGGATCACCTCTCTCAACATGCTGGCAGGTCCATGATATTGCTGGCCTTTTTTAATATGAGGGTATATTGACTGCTTTTGGTTCGTTTGTTGTCCACGGTGACCCAAGTGGAGTCTGGGATAGGAGGGAGGAAAAATGTTGGTTTAATGTTTGTCTTTGTTTCCTACCACTCAAATCAGCAGTTAAAAATATTTAATCAGTAATAAATTAAGTTAATTTTCTCCAAATCCAGTTGGTTTTGCCCATAACAGTAACCGGTCATCAATCTCCCTGTCTTTATCTCAAGCCATGAGTTTTCTTCTTCCTATTCTTCCCATTATTTCTCCTGTCCCACTGAGGGGATGGTGGGATTAAGCATGCAGCTGGATCGGCTATCCAAGACTAACACACCGCAAGATATATAGCAGGTATCTACTAACACTGGATACACATGTTGGTCTACCCACTAATCTTGACCCACAAGTTCTTGACTGATTCCTGACCTAACCCCACCCAGGCAGAGCTCTATGCATTCCAACTGCTCTCACATAAAGGGCACCTCATCCTCCTCATCTTCACAGTCTGTCCTTCCTAAAAAGTGTGTATCCCTTTATCCCAGCACTCCAATCATATGAGCTATCCCACTATGACCCCATGGTCACAATGAGATCATAGCCAACCGCAAAATCTGTAACTCCTCCAGTTTGTTTCCCCATGCAGTGTGCATTAGTGTAGAGGCATTTCAGAGAAACATTCAAGTGTGCCAATTCCCCAGTACAAGCTTGAGAGCTTTCTCCATGATGCCCTTCTGCAGGCACTTCCTTCTTTACATGCCTACACTAAAAAGATTCCATCTCAGTTTGGTTTCATTGATTACTGTGCTCCTTCTGCTTCCATCACTTTTGCCTACCCTATCCCTTCCTTACTGGTTGAGGAGTCACTGCCTCTGCCGTCATCAGAGCTCTCCCCACCAGGATGAACAGCCCGTTAGCAAAGACACTTTTGCCCTATGCAGTCAAATGGATCCCATCTCTTCCAAGCAGCAGTGGACTCTCAAAGAGATTCCCATGTTTGTAGAAGTCAAAACACTGTTGCAGACATCAGCTATGGAAGCAGTTGTTAACTTGCAGGATCCACTAAAGTCCTTCTCAGACCCTTCTACCTCACCAGCAGGAAGAAGGAGAGCATCTAAGCCCCCGCTGTCCTTAACCACTGCCCCAGACCTCTGTATTCACAACTGATGCTTCCCAGGTTACCCTTGGCAGTATCATGGGTGCCTGGCAGAGAAGCAAGTGGTAGTTGTCAGAGGTTCAACGAACCTTGGTAGCCTCTCCATAACCCCCTGGCAAGGAGCAGGCCTCCCTAGATGACTAATCAGGTCAGCAGATGGAAGTCTCCTACCACAGCCACTCTCTGCTTCCTTCTGATGGTTCTGAGTGTCTCACACTCGGCCACCAGAGATGTTCCATTTGACAACGCTCCCAGCTCTTCAACAGCTATGGGAGCAGTGAACCTATTCTGTAACTGCCAGTCACAAAGTGGGGCAGAAGGTTACTTCCTCCTGGTTTCCAGCCTTCCTTCAGTTTCCAGCCTTCATCATGATGAGAATTTGCTTTTTCTGACTCCATAGGCACAGGACCTTTCTGCCCCTCTGCGGCTGAAGGTCCAGGCTCTTGAAGAGAGAGAGAGCTTCTCAGAGAACACCCTGTCAACCTCTTTCTCATCCCCTCTGATACTGTTACAGTCTCCTGAATTCTTCCTGCAGGTCTTTCACTTCGCAGCACAACCCCATACCTCCCGCATGCTAGATCTCATGCCCTAAGCAAGGACCTCAAGCACTCCCTGCAGCCTGAGACTTGCAGAGCTGCAGGCTCCTTCGGAAGCTCCAACTAGGTGCATGAGTTGACCAGCAAAGGGACAGTGTCTCCAGCAGCGCCTGGAGACTATGCCCTGTGATTGCCATCTCTAGGAATGTGTATGCTGGAAAGAGCAAGCTTGCTGGCCTCTTCTTCATGCCCTGACGCACAAACTGCTGTACCCATTGACTGTCTCTCAGAGCTGTACTGCGGACCTAGGTGTTACACAGGTGTCCCGGCCCCAGCTGGGACAGGGTTAATTCTCACCCGCAGCT